>LPNX010425389.1:240988-442538 GCA_001517045.1 Pseudotsuga menziesii
AACGGTGAAAACGATGAGGACACCAGCGTAGAAGAAGGATCAAAGGAACCTATTCACCTGTGTTTTACATGAAATGACACCATATTTAGGGAATATCTCAACTGCAGAAAAGAATTGAATGGATCAACTTACCCACCGAAGATATACAGGAAGCTGGACTGCTCATTTAAAAGAAGAAAAGTTCAATGGAGGAGATAGGGGGCCGTGCAGGAATAAAGGATTTTTCTTTTGAAACTTCTGAAAATGCTGCTACCATAGAGGCTGCGCTGAACAGAACTTAAAATTTCTTTTAATGTTCTATAAATAGTGCTCCCAAAGGGGGGTTGGCAGGTTTGGATTTATGAAAGCCCAGTTTTGAATCACTATCTATATAACATAAACACTCTACAGCTTCAATACAGGTTCTATCTTGAATGAGCATGATTATGATTTGTCTATGTATGTTATGAGTTGTGTTTCTTATAATTTATCATGTATATGGTCCATCAAATTCCATTATAGTGATTCTTATTTTGAAATACGATTATCCTTTATACTTTTAGAAAATAGAGGCAGTTTCATTTCATGACTTTATGATCATAGTTACTGAGATATTGGACCTTGTGTTTGGTTTTATGTTATATAGTTCCTATATGATTTCATGATTCTCTTATAGCTTTGATTTACATACTAGCCTAGTCCTTCGATAATTGTTTGATTTGCTTATAGTTCTCATGTTATACCAGCTTAGTTTATTCATAATTGTGTGATTTTTCCAATAGCTTTGATTTCGTACCAGCTTGTTTTTCAGTTTGATTTTATTGATTTGTACTTTTTTTTAAAAGATTTCCTTAAGCTTGAACCCCTGTAGTCTAGGTTCAACTTTAGGGATAACAACTGTCATTGTCATCTAGTTCATCATCGTCATCATTTAAAGCGTATGGGGTATGTTTACCAATTAAAGCATGCATAACAAGTGAGATTATTCTAAAACACCCCACCAAAGTACAAAATTCAAACCACAAAGGAAACATAATATTGAAATTGTTCCCATTTTCTTTCTCCCAACAAAACATGCTTCATTTTAGGGAATTATGTTAAAATACATACATTCATAGTCCATGCATACTATACTTGTAAGAAATATAAGTATAATAATTAATAGAATTTATAAAATAGGTAAATATTTTATAAACACCCTTATGATATATAAACTTCTTTCACCTTAATAACGGTAAAATATGTAAATATAATAATAATATATAATTAATATAAATATGTTACTATAGTTCATATGTTAAAAGATTTAATATAAATAAATATATATAGTTCATATGTTATGTGATTTAAAATAATTAAATATATACACATATTATTTACTTATACATTATACAATTTTAAAAATAGATTAAAACCTATGAAGTTTCAGAGAAGCAAAATATAATTCCATAAATTTAGGCATTTGTGAGAAAAAACTAGTTTTTTGCTAATACACAGTTAGGGTTCGTTACGAAGAACATTTTGTATATATTCTTCATGTTTGGCAATGTACGAGGGGTTTAGAGTTTGAGAAAAAGAAACAATATTTGTAGTGAAATTTTTGTCTGAGCTTAATAAAACTATCAATGTAGAAGTACAAAGTTTTTCAAATAAGAGATTCATGCGCCAATATTTCTCGGTCTGTGTTTTCCTTTGTAAATGTTTTCTTTCTAGGTTTTCCATTTATATATGTTGTCTACAATATTTGAATGAAAATATATGATTCACAATTCATCCTCTGATAGGAAGCTTTGATTTCATCCATATTCAAATGTTTTCATCCATTCCTCTAAAGTTAACACAAAATTCATTCTAGCTAATGTTTTGTGTTAGTAGACTGTAATTCTCATATCTACCACCATTCCTAAATGATTCCACTACCAGTCATTGATAATTCTTATCGATACTCAGCCTTTGAATCCATGCCCATTGATAGTGCTTGTACATTCATCACAAAGAGCATGTCGGGTTATCATATGCATATGCCAATTCACCACAACCACACCAAATGCAAACTATGTGGAAGGAGGAGCCCACAAGGGATGTTAAAACAAGTACCAAATGCAATCGAGTAGCTGGAAACAAAGTGGTCAAGTGCTACATCATCACCCAAGTGGTGTAAGGAAGCCATATTTGCCCAAATCTCCATAAATTCAACCTAAAAATAAAAATTATAGAGACACTTTAGGAGGCGTCAAAGACAATAGATAAAACACCCCCAAAAATTGGATATGTGATACAAATTATGTATAGTCCATACAATCTTACAATATGCAAGTATAGTCGTACAATTGGAAAAAATAGTTGCGCAAGAAGTCTATCGAAAACCCTGCAAATTCCTACTTTGTTTTCTTAAATCTCTTATTTAACCTAGAAAAATATTTATATTCCACTTTAAATCAAAATAAATCTATTTCCCTTGAAATGTGAACCTAGCATTTGAATCAAGCAAAATAATGATGTCTTTCTTTGAAACTAGAAATACAATACCTAGTTTCAACTTGTTTGTAAACTCTCCAACTTCTTGATGTGTATCGAATAAAGTGTTTTGGTTAGCCATTGAACTTGGTCACTTTTAAGGCACATAGGGTGAATTTATAGTCACCAACCATTTCCTGATATCATTATTTATCTACTGAAATTTGATTATAAAAATTTAGATAGATACTGAAGCCACAATGCACTTAACATGTTTGACAATATCAAATTCTAGGGTAGACAATGTAGTCTACAATAACATCAAATTATATCACTTGAATTTTATAGGAATCAAAAAATGAGAGACAATCCATATCTAAGATAACCACTTGTATCCCATGCCAAAACAAAATGACACTCATACACGGTAGCAACCATCAAACATAGCATGAAATGCATCTGAAGAAGGCAGAAGTGCAATCCTGTGGGCATAAAATCATCTACCTGCATTTAATCACCATATTGTTTGCATTTGTTAGAGTAAAAAGTTAAAACAACATTCTATAATAACTCATTCAATATTTATGGAAAGCTTTATCTTAACTTTTCCATAGAAAGCAATTCAGACTCCTTTGAGTAGCTATCCCCTTTCAAAGATCTAATGATATGCCATTTACAATAAACTTATTAAATGTGTTGCTGCATAACGTCACTTAGCTTCCACTAAAAAGGTAACATCTGATAAAGTGTGACTGTTGACATACTGCTCTCCCAAATATACCTGCAAAGTTTTTTAAATATGAACAACAAACACAGATTAAAAGAAATTCATTCCAAAACTAAATTGATCATCTTGTTTATTAGAGTAGAGATACATTAATAATTGATAACCAATCCTCATAAGCAGTAGAGAGTTACCAAAATGATTTGCTTGCTTGCTGATAAATATCATTTGAGAAGTAGCCTATCGAGTGATGAAGCTGCCCTACCTCCCTCTAAACGATGTCACCGGGCTCAGGAAGCTATGTCTACATGTGTTGAGGCAGAAACTAGTGTGACTGGACATAATGATGCATACAATATTTCTGCAGATGAAAAATCTTATACTAAATTCTTGGATAATGACAAGAAGTCAGTTAAGGGAGATGATGAATGTGTCAAAATAGACACATTGATCCAAAAAGAAGCAACATAAACAATAGGTAGTAAGAAACTTGTGGTGTAATTTGATACTTTTAGTAATAGGAATGCCAATAGGTAGTAAGAATGCCAACATATGGTTTAGGAATTTGATACTTTTAGTAATAGCTTCCAACAACAATTAAAGTAGGTGGGGTGGGGTGTCTGAAAAGAAAACATGAGGAATAGAAAGAATGAACTATTTTTTTTTTCCATTTTCGTACTGAGAGAAACAAGGTGCAGTCTAAGTCCTAGTATGGATGAGATGTGTCATGCTTGTAGTTTATAAATGAAAATGAAACAAAGGTTGAAGTCTGCACAACCATAAATTATAGGAAATGTTGAAATGGAAGGGTAGCAATGAGTTTGAGTTTCATGAGTATGCTAGTGCATCCTTCCAAAAATTTACACCATTATCTGCAAAGTAACAAATGGTAAAGATAGAGTTGTGAGGAAAATGGGGTCACGGGCTAGTAAAAACTAAATACAAGACCCTTTAGAGAATGTGAAGACCCTTTTAATTGGTTCATTTATATCTAAGAGGAGTATGCTAACATATGCGGGGACATTCTTTAGTGGAGGTTGAATCATTTTAGAGAACAAGAAAATATTCTTAGGTGAGATTCTCCAATAGGGGTTTATTTTTTTAAACAAGTTTATCTTATATCACTTATGAAACTTGTTTAAATCCAAAAATTGAATATATGGAGGAAAAATTGGGATCTCAAATGTTAGGAAAATGTGACAACTTTTTCAAATTTCGTAGTATAAATGAAATCCTCTCAAGGGAAGCTATAAAACACAAAGGTATTCAAGGACTTACATGGTGCTCATGTTGCTAGAATAAGTGTAAAGATTGCTCCCGCCTTCTCCTTAATTGTGTTTGTGCCATTTAAGTATGAGAATAATGGGAGAAATTTGTAAGTTTGGCTAATCCACTAGTGGGAAATGCTAACCAACTATTTTAGAATTGGAGTAGTGGTCCATGGAAGCCTTAAAAGTCTCTATAGCATGTGGAGTATAGCCTCAACATATTCTATATGGACAATTTGGAAGGTCAAGAACACTCTATTTTTTAAGGGAAATATCCTCTCTTGTACACATCCCTTGATTAGAGAAAAACTTGCAACGATTGAATCAATCAAACATTCATAGTCTAAAGCTATCATTTATGAAGATGAATCCAAATTCTTGTAATTATTGAACCTAGAATATTGACCCTGTCACTCAAATAGATCACAAAACTCTTTAGCTATGATATTATGATTACACTAAGCAACTCCATAGTTAAAGATAGATCAACTCAAAAAGATATGACATGCTCCAATTACCAATGACTCACATATCTTGAAAAAGGATATCTACCCATTTTAGCTCTTTGTAAAGTATAGTAATTCAAACGAGTGCTATTCATATTCATGATGAGCTAGTTCTCAACCAACCCACTTTGAATATAATATTTATTCCAATTTTAATGATATAAAGTTATTTTTTCATAATATTTATCCCAATTTTAATGATATAAAGTTATTTTTCTAAAAAAAAAAGTCAAATTTATATATTTTATTTAAGAGAAAGAAAATTAACACAAAGGTAAAATTTAGAAAAAGAAAAAAGAAAATAATAAGTTAAAAATAAAATTTAGGGCAATAATTAGCTTTCTCTACCTAAATTCAAATCTCTAATCAGACATTGGCCCTTTTAGTGGGACTTTATTTTGAGAGTATCTCTCTAAGTTTTTAACCAAAGTAGTCAATTGACAATTTAGACCATTTTTAGAGCTCATTTTCTAATATTTTTGCCCAAAATGTGTAGGAGTTGTTAGAATTATAAATATAAGTTATTAAAGTTACATAAATAGAGTAAATGAAGATATTAGATAATACAAAATTATAATATAAATAAAGATTAAATTTTCTAAAAAATAATTAAAAAATCAAAATTTGTTATTAATTATTTTTAAATCTTAAAAAGAACTCAAAAATAAAAGAGTAATTCTGCGTAATTCCCTTAAATCCTGAGAAAAAAAAGTAAAAAAAAGAAATGGAAGAAATCACCTAAAAATTGATGGCTTACTTTTCATGGTTTGGTATAAGAGGCCCACCTCACTAACCCACTCATTCTAACCTACCCACCAAATGCATATAGACCATTGCATTATAACAATAATTGATGTGATTCTCTCATTTGGCCCAACCAAAGAAGCCACTAACTTGAAATCTGAAATTAAATTAAATATTAATATTAAGATATTTTTTTATTTAAAAAAAATGGAATATGCAGTCCTACGAGGAGTTGTGGAAGAAGTTTATTTCCTCATGCCAGGAAGACATCACGCGATCGATTCCTGAAATAAATACAAAGAAATTCATTCTACCAAGAAGTAGGAAATGGCTATGGAAGGCGTGCTCTTCGGCATGGGAAATCCCCTATTGGATATTTCTGCTATTGTAGACGAGGAGTTTTTGAAGAAGTGGGCATTTTCTGACTTAAGAGCTTATGTGTTTTAGGGTTTTATATTTGAAAATAACTTGAATGCTATGTGTTTTAATGGATTTTGTTTCAGATATGATGTGAAGCTCAACAACGCAATATTGGCAGAGCCCCATCACGTTCCAATGTATGTTCTCGGTTTGCTGCTAGTTTTGTTGGATCTATTTTCTTTCATGATATTTTATCAGTATGAACATTCTGAGCGATTTGAACCCCTTACATTGGATCAAACTATTTTTGGTATCGTGATGAATAGATGAGTTTAGCATTAGCTCTGGATTTTGCAACACATTGGCTGGATCTCTTCTATTTTGTCTTTAGATCATTCCATGAGACCTTGAACTCATGGCCAACTATAGAGAAAAGTTGTTTTCCTAGTCATTTGATCCAACTGTTTATTTGCTATTTTTAAGTTAATATTGATGGGTGAGCTCAATGTTACCATACTATTGCCACGCGATTAAATATCTGATAAGATTTGTTAGTGTTAATTGATCTGCTGAATACAATAGGTTTCAGATGTATCTGGCTGCATGGGTTTCAATAAATTTGTGGTATTCTCATAGTCCATTGCAAGTGTATCAAGATTAATACAACTTACCGATGTTTTTCTCTAGTAGTAGTCTAGTGGTAGGTTGGAGTGCTCGCCTTGATGATGACCCAAGTTCAAAATCCCTGTGTCTCTGTGATTAGGTAGTTAACCAAGTCTTTTTGATATGTGATGTTGTGTTAATGTGATAAGCATTTATCCATGTTATAGTGCAGAGGTGTTGTGCTTCCTGCAATTAACCAAGTCTCCTCGAGGTATCACACACTTTCGAGCTGCAGAGTTTGTGATTTATCCATCTACCCATTTCTATTTTTAGTTTGTTTGAGTCTATTTGCATTTTCTGGTAATCTACATATCTTCCCAATACACTTTATAGTTTTAGTCTATTTGCCTCGGCCTTCTTGTGGAAAAAGCTAGTGTTCCCATCACCTTCGTTCAGCCATTTGCATCTAGACTTTAATCTCCACCATTCGGATTCTTGTCTGCAAGTAGCGTGGAGGTTCAATTGCAACTTAATCTCTATTTGGATGTTGTTGTGATCCACGATTTTATCCTCCATGTCGGCTTGGTGGGTCTCCAGTGCTAGAGCAACGTGGATTTTTTTATAAATGGGAGAGGGGGTTGACTTAGCCCATGATTTTAGAGCTTTTTAAAGCCTTCTGGGTTTCTCTTCCCATACAAAGAAGGGGGACCCTGTAACCGGGGGAGACCAAGAATCAGCAAGAATCCTTAGATACCCAGGATGATTGGCCCACATAGGATTGAATCTAAATGGTATAGGGCCCAAGTTCTTATCATTTACCATCTCAAGGAGAATAGGCGTGTGATCCGATCCTCCAAATGGTAAGATTTTGGAAGACAAATTCAGATCAAGTAGGAGGAAGGTGTCCTAGACCAGGAAATGATCAAGTCTGGAAGTAATGTGCCCGGGCCCAATCCTCTTATTATTCCAAGTATACTTTCCAGTAGATGGCTTAATATCCATGAGATACCATTCTAAAATGATCTCATCAATGATTTCTCTGATGGGGTCTCTGACCAAGGATCCCCCTCTTTTTTCATCTTGGATAAGGATGACATTTAGATCCCCTGCAATAATTACACTACCTTGCAGGTTGCTCTTTTCCTCGTGAAGGAGACTCCAGCAGGCATTTTTTTCAGCGTTAGAATTGGGTGCATAAATATTGAAAATTCTTACTAGAGTATTCATGTCTTTTTGCCTCAGCAGGGTGAGGATCCAACAAGAGCTGTACTTGATGTCAACAGCCTCGAATTTCTTGTCATCCCACAGAGTTCCAACGCCTCCAAATGCGCCCCTTGAACTAATTGCATCTTTGCCTCTTTTTTCCAAAATTTTAGACTTACATGGAGAAATGCGGCTTCCTCCATCTTGGTCTCCTGGATCAGAAAGATGTCTGGTTGATGTAAATAAATTAGATCTATCATTGCTTATTCCTTGATTTTGCTATCGAGACCTCTGCAGTTCCAGGAGAGGACCTTCATTACTTACTTTTAGTGAGTGAAGGCATCCCTTTCTGGGCATGCCCCTGCTGGCGGGTTTTTCTAGTGTTTTTCAACAGCTTTTCCAGGGTTAGCTGGGAGCCTTGTAGCTTATCCTTGTAGGTAGCTTGTTCCCTAACTTCTTTCTTGGATTTCCTTCCTTTGGTTTTAGTCAGTCTTGGGGTAGTCATTTCTATTTCCCCTTCCTCCTCTTCTTCTTCTTCCTCTGATTTCCCCATGTTTTCCCCTTCTTTTTATCACTACTGTGTCTTCATCTTGATCCTTCATTTGTTGGACTGATAGGTCTGCTTCGGGTTCCTTACTATCTCCATTACTGGATTTCTCTTCAACTTCAATGGAGTCATCCCTTGCTTCATTAGTTTCTTTAGTCTTGGAAGTTTTTGGGGATCCTTCAAGAAGGATGACCCTTGCTTCTTTGTTCTCCTCACCCTTCTTTGGAGCCATTCCAAATTAATTTTTAGGTTTAGATGTATTCACCTTTTTCCATCCTTCCACCTTGTCTTGTTGGATCTCGATATTTTTAGGGCAATTACAGATGAAGTGTCTGTATTCATGGCAACCTCTGCACTTGAAAGGGAGTTGTTCATAGTCGATCTTTTGGAAATGGGACCAATTCCCCACTATTAATTTTATAGCTTCTGGCAGGCCAACTTTGAGATCGACCTCAACACATATGCGGGCACAAGCATATTGGTCCTTTGGACTAGCCATGTCAATGTATTTCCCCAGTACGGTCCCTATAGCTTGGAGAGATTTAGGGTTCCAGTAGTGCATGGGGAGATTGGGGAGCCTGACCTAGATTGGCACTAATTTAGGGGTTTCAGCCTTAGGGTCAAAGTTTCAAGTCCACCCATTAAGATAAAGACCCTATGACCCCATGAAATAGGGCCCATTCCTGAAAATTAAATCTTTGTCTTCCTTGGATTCGAATTCGAACAGAAAATAAACCCTTCTGATGAAGTATGATGCAACATTTTTGGAGATTAGGGGCCTCTAGTTTCTTTGGACCCAACTGTCAGTAGTTTTTGGCGAGGGCCACAGTCCCATGAATTTCTCGATCAGGGCTCGATCTACCAGGGAGAGAGAAACCCGAATAGTTTCTTCTGGTGGAAGGGAAACTTCTGGCACATCTTCAATTCTTTTGACAAAATTCGGAAGGTCTCTTTTGTCGGATCTCCTAATGTGAGAGGAAATTAACCGGTCGAAGGCATTCAAGCGTAGATTCGGGGATGGATCACCACCCACTCCAGTCACCATCGGACTGCCCCACCAGAAAAACCTCTCAGCACATGAGTGAGTGTGAGGACAACCTCAGGTTCAACAAAACCAATGAGAAGATCCGACAACCCAGCTAGTGGCCTGGAAATTGCATCCCACGAAGGCCCGGACATAGATCACCAGCAACAAGATCATCTCAGCTGCTTCGTGATCTAGGGAGTGTATCCTCCAACCTGCATGCAAAAACCTATAGGTCACCGGCGTGAGCTCCTCCAAGAAAATCAATCCCTCTAAACTCTTGTAATAATAGTTACTAATAATAAATAACTTAATATTACTCAACTTAAATATTGTTTTAATTTTTTTAATTCTAATTATCTCATTTAGCTTTATATTTCACCAATTATTGTTCAACATATTTTTGCATCACAACCATTAGCTCCCTGCATCTTACAGTGAGATTCTAATGGTGAAATGGCTTCAAATTTTTTAATCACGAAAGGATGTCATTAGAAATTTAGCATTCGATGCATCCCTTCACAGGATGACTATGTGGCAAAAATGGATTTAATTGGCGATGGAGGAGTCGAAATGGCCATTTGGTTAGGTTTTTAGTGTTTCGGGAGACTCAGTATTTTTGGTCTGGTGTTTTCTTATGAACATTTTTGAAAATTTGAAGGGTGAGGGTTTTAGTACACAAATTTGATCAAGTATTACTTCAGCAGAGCCGACATTTCATTTATGGGGTGCTTGAAATTGTATAAATTGGGTATGGGTATTAAAGAATTTAAAAAAAATTGGCAAAAGGAATTTCGAAAATAGGTCCCTCTTTAACAAAGTCTTCTGGCACAGATATGTATCAGTCTGCTTCGTTATAGGGGGAGGAGATTGAAGGGAAATTTGAGGCAGATTTTAGTGTCCAAGGGAAGATGGCAACGAAAGAGGTAGACCTGTCATTAGGTTTTTTGATAAAGAAGGAAACCAAGGTTAAGCTGGCTCGGCCCACTAGGGTGAAAAAAAAAACACCTGCACCCATTCAAATAACCGCAGAAAAAATCTTAAGGGAGGCCCGTGAATGGTAGGAGGCTGAAATCAGGCCTTCGAAGTAGAAGATCACTGACGAGAGTGAGCTCGCTGATTACTGGCTCCGATAGTGTAAGGAATTCGAAGACCTGATCAGGAGAGTGAGATGGAACATGAGCATGTGGGTGAAATACGCTCAGTGGGAGGAGAGTCAGAAGGATTTCTCTTGGGCGAGATCGGTATGGGAAAGGGCGCTGGAGGTCGATTACTGGAACGCTACTCTCTAGCTTCGCTACTCTGAGGTGGAGATGAAAAATAGGTTCGTAAACCATGCAAGGAACTTCTGGGATCAGGCTGTATCTCTGCTGCCCCGCATTGATCAGCTCTAGTATAAGTACATTCACATGGAGTAAATGCTTGGTAACGTGGTTGTTGCCCATCGGGTTTTTGAGCAGTGGATAAATTGGGAGCCCGATCACCATGGCTGGGCCGCTTACATCAAGTTTGAGCTCAGGTATAAGGAACTGGACAGAGCCAGGTCCATCTATGAGAGGTATGTGCAATGCCACCTGACTTTCAAGTCTTGGATTCGTTATGCCAAGTTTGAGATGAAGAATGGGGAGGTTTCCAAGGCTCGGTGGTGTTATGAGAGGGAGGTCGAGCATATCAGGGAGGATGGGTAGACCGAGGAGCTCTTTGTTGCCTTTGTCAAGTTCGAGGAGCGTTGTAAAGAGATGGAAAGAGAAAAATGTATCTATACATATGCTCTGGACCATATACCCAAAGGCCAAGAAAAAGATCTTTATAGAAAATTTGTTATGTTTAAGAAACAGTATGGTGACAGGGAAGGTATTGAAGATGTTATTGTGGGAAAGAGGAGGTTTCAGTATGAGGAGGAGGTTAAGAAGAACCCACTTAATTATGATGCCTGGTTTGATTATGTACGCCTTGAAGAAAGTGTCTGCAGCAAGGATAGGATCAAAGAGATTTATGAGAGAGCTATAGAAAATGTACCACCCGCAGAGGAGAAGCGCTACTGGCAACGGTATATCTATTTGTGGTAAGATGCTTATCTCTGACCAGTTGTTGTATTTTTATTTTAATTAATTAATTAATCTTTAAAACATATTTAAATCCATCTTGTTTGAATTTTCTCTATCTCTCTCTGTCTGTGTCCCCTTCCTACATGCCTCTAAGAGCCACACTCCATAGACTGGGTTTTCTTTGGCTTGGGTGCCAGGTTTGAGGGGTAGCAATTCCATCACAACTACCATGGATTTCCATCTGCCCTCATTCTTTATAAACACATGTCATTTTGGTGTGCATCCAATGGTGACAGTTTAATGCTCACTCAACCAGACCAGCAAAACAACTCACTGTTGACTAGTGGCATCTAATTGTCTAGTTAGTTTCCATTGCAGATGACTTAATACTCCATCAAGACTAGTGGACCAACTCCCTGTTGGCAACTAAATGTTTTTTTTTGTTTCCATATGGACATATGGACTGTTTACTACTCTCCATCAACTAGACAAGTGAACCAACTCATGTTGGCATCTAGATGTATAATTTCTTAAAATGATTTGTCAATAATCAAATGAGTTGCATCAAAAGACATGGAATAGGCATATTTTGAATGAAAATATTCCATTGTTGTTTTAAATATTGTATACAAAAGATCTGATGGAATATGAGCCAAAGTCTCATATTTTAAATTAACTATCACTATCATTTATGTAGGATAAATTATGCGTTATATGAGGAACTTGAAGCTGAAAACATGGAGTGCACAAGGGATGTATATAGGTATGCTTTCTTGAAATATTGTTGTTGCTCTTTCATTGTGTTCTAAATATTGATTGTAAAACATGCCTATCTCAACCTATTTGAAACATAGTGTATAGAGTTTTGTCACTACTATCAATGTATTTGTTGTAAGCATAAAGTTGCCACCTATTCATATTTGATTAAAAGTCCTTTCAGTAAACCTATTTAAAAGAACTTGTCACAAAATTGCTGTAATATTTATGAAATGCGGTTAAATTCAATACATGGAATGATTGAAGCTTATTCCTCATAAAAAGCTTTCGTTTGCAAATATTTGGTTGTTAGCTGCACAATTTGAGATACGCCAAAAAAACCTCAAGGCTGCACGACAAATCTTGGACAATGCTATTGGAATGGCACCAAAAGACAAGGTAAATTCGTGGATGAATCATCAATAAATTGTTAATGTCTTATTTATTTAGGGTTTTTCTGATGTCTAAAAATAAAAAATGCTTCTCCCTGCTTCCAACAGATATTCAAAACATACATTGAGATAGAGCTGCAACTTGGAAATCTTAACCATTGCAGAATTCTGTATTAGAAATATTTAGAATGGGCATTTGCAAACTGTTATGCTTGGACTAAGTTTGCTGAACTGGAAAGGTCTTTAGGGGAGACTGAATGTGGAAGAACAATATTTGAATTAGCAATAGCTCAACCTGTCCTTGACATGCCAGAGCTCCTATGGAAGGTTTGTGACATAGAACAGTTGGAAATTATACTCATGTTATTGGTTATTTTTTCTATTCATCACTGACGTTGAATTCAATTGACTGAATTACAGGCCTATATAGAATTTGAACTATCATAGGGTGAATATGAAAGAACAAGACAATTCTATGAAAGGATACTAGATCGTACAAAGAATTTGAAAGTTTGGATCAGCTATGCAAAGTTTGAATCTTCTGTCACTCTGGAGGAAGAATCTAGAGCCACTGAAGAGGATTGACTTCCAGATCCAGAAATTCTAGAGGAACATAATCAACAACATGTCATTCGTAATCGTGGTTTGTAACTGATGTTAGATCTTTTCATTTTCCTAGAATTTTCTTTGCTTGTTTCAAAGAAGATACTTATGTTTGGGTTATGGTGCAGGAATTTTTGAAAGGGCATTTGATTATATGAGAATGTCTATCTCAGGGAAAAAAGAGGAAAGATTTATGCTCTTGGAAGAAAGGATTAATATGGAGAGTAGTTTTGGCTATTTGGGTGATGTCAGTTTGGTTCAGAAGAAAATGCCCAAAAAGTTGAAACGAAAGAGAGGAATCATGTCCGAGGATGGAACACCTACTGGGTATGCCATTCTTGCTCACTATCTTATTTTAGTTTTTTAATTATTTTAGACAAATACACTAACATTTATCATATATATTCCAAGTTTAAATATCAAACCCATACACAAGTAAATAGATGTATATCCTGCTAATATAAATCCTGTTCTGATTTTCAGGTATGGAGAATACTATGACTATATATTTCCTGAGGAGTCAGCAATGGCTCCTAACCTTAAAATATTGGAGGCTGCTTATAAATGGAAGAAGCAAAAAGTTGATACTGACGATGATTAAACTTGTCAGTGGTTTTTTAACTTCTGATTCTGGTTGTAACATAGACAATACTATTTTACTCAACATGAGCTTATTGGTTTTCCTGATTTTGTACTATAGCTTTACTTCAATCATTCATTGCGATGGATAAAATATCATGCTGCAGCATGTTTTTGGTCTTGCACATCTCTTGTTCTTCTATACATTAATCTCATTTATTTATTTGAATCTTTAACTTATCTCGAAGGGATGCTTCTCACTTCACCAATATTCAAATTATGTTCTTGAACATTGCTATATGTACTTTTATTCAGTATTTTATTTTCTAGAGAGTATTTGAAATTCTGTTTCAGTGGCATTATATTGTATTTCCTAAGTTTCAAATGATACTCTAGATGGAACTGTTAGCATAAATGGGTTGTCCTATGCACAAGCAGACAAAGAACACTGCTCATTTCTTTGGCCTTTTCACTCCAATGCTCTACTGGTACAAAATGGATTCCAGTTTATCACTGCACTTAACAGCACAATGGTTTTTATCCAAAGCTTGAGGCTTTAGCTTCTATTGCATTCAATAATTACAGCGTTTCTTAATTAATATCTACTTGCAAAGTCTTATATTGTTACAATGTTCTAAATTCATCTAACATTATACCACATTTCACAGAATGGAAAATTTCTTCCACAATAGGAATTTTATGGCAGTGTCTTTCTTCTAAAAAGCCAGTATCTTCTCTTTAATATTTCTATTCAATGTTTTTGTTGATTATATTTCTATTTCTTATTGGTCATTGTATGACTATGTACTATATGCGATATAGGCTAAATCGTCCTCTTTTTGACATATTTTCAAACACTTTGGTCCTCATGGACGTAGAAAACTAAATTTGTTCACTGCAAATTTCATGGTGAAAATTGGTTCACTTTCATGCCATCAACAATGCAGTTGTGCTTCTATTTAGAATGAAGTTCAAATTTGTTGAGAAACGGCTGAAAACAGATTTTGGTCCAAATGACTTTTCTGTGGGTTCAGTACCCCCACTTAACCCCTTTAAAGAGAGAGTTCCACCTCGAGGATCAAACTTGTTTCTGGCATTCTGCAAGGGCTAAATTCAACTTTTAACCACAAAGTTCTTAACTTATAGCATGGATCTATAAGAATTGATTGATGAGTTATAATTAAATATTTTTCTTGACTCCCCCATGAGGAGTAATTTGGCATAGATGATAAAATTTGAACTTCCTTCCCCTCAAATGTCAATTCACCAAATTTAAATGCCATGGATGCCCAATGGCATTTGAAAAGAGAACAAGCCTAGCTACTTTGTCCTTTGTTGAGCAAGCCCATATACTTTGTTTTTTGGGACAAGTTTGCTTTGCACTTGCATAGATCTAGGATTAAGATGGTTCCAAGATAGTTTTATTTATTTATGTAGGTTGCAATTTTATAAATTTATCTTTTGAGGCTGCCTTTTTTATATTAGAGATTAGATACCAGATTTTATCCCATTTTAGTTTATGCACATGACATATCTCTTTCACCCTTGATTATAGAATGTGCCTCTTTGTGCAATAAGCATCTAAATGTTTATGGCATTAGAAATTTGATGCCAAATTTGATCCCAATTTAGTTGATGCACAAGACACATCTCTTCGATACTAGACTGTAGAATGTGCCTCTGAGTGCAATAAACATATAAAATTCTATGCTCACTAGATTGATAAATCATCTATTTGCAGTCCTCCATGTGTAATTGGAGTTTTTTTTGCATTCCGTCTTTGCTTCTACTCGATGTAAAACTTACTGTATATTTTATCATTAACTGCTTCTACTCGATGTAAAAATTACTGTAGATTTTATCATTAACTACAAGTGGATTATAAAAAATTCTTAATTATATCTATCTATACCAGGTTCTGAACTTTTGTCTAAAACAAGCTACACAAGTATATACTTGCATATGTAACATTCCTATCTATTAATTGGGAATGTTGCAGCTATCATTATTACTTTTCAGTTAATTATCACATCCATCTTAATTCCTCCACATTGTTATGAAATTTACCATATAATAGGTCCATCACCATTATATGGGTGATGCCCTTCTTGTGAACTTGTTATTACCTTGTCCATCCATCACTCCCTTTCAAGCTAGGTTTTCATTTTCATTCCTCATGCCACAATCCATTTTATCTGTAGCATGTTATATTTATGTATGGTTGCATGCATATGATCTACCTGGCCTTAAGTTCTTGTTTATAATTTTTTGATTAAGTTTATATAGTTCTTTTCTTTTGAATTGTTGTGGACTATTTCTTAAAGTTTTATTTACCCTGTTTCTGATTGACCAGGTATCTGAACGTCAAAATGTTGAACATGGAAAATGATATTGTGGATGTTAGGTAGGTTTGAAATACTTGTGGTTCTTTCAAAGTAACTAATATCTCTTTCCTGGTTTGTTGTCATTCTATGAAATGCAGGGGCCACACAGAACTCTATAAAGGTTGCACAGGTGATCATCTTTTTCTTCACTTGAAATGAACATGTTTGTATCTTTTTATTCAAATGCTATTAGTTCTCTTCGTCTCTGATCAGGTAGTTTTCTATGGATTATATTTTATAGTGGATGCTCCAAATTCCTAGTGCAACAAGCTACATAGGGTGCATTGGAAAGGACAAGTTTGGGGTAGAGATGAAGAAAAATTCAAAGGCTGCTGGAGTCAATGTAAGTTCACTTATCTTCAGTATTGTTCATTTGCATTGTTTTATACTTTCATTTGGCTGATATTTACAAGAGTACTCTGTTTTCCTAAATATCATTATTATGAGGAACTATTTTTTTGTGTTTCATACAGGTGAAATATTATGAGGATGAAACAAAACCAACTGGTACATGCGGTGTTCTTGTGGTTGGGGGTGAAAGGTGAGGACTGAAAAGTTCTCTTAGCAGTGTTATTGTATAATACTAGCTCTTTGGTCACTAACACCCAACACCTGAGTTTCTTGACCTATCCATACTATTCTCTTCATCCACCTATTCTTGTTAGATGTTTCTTTCTTCACTTGTTTAAACTTTAACCTTGTAATGTGCAGGTCACTGGTTGCAAATTTGTCAACAACAAATTGCTACAAATCAGAACACTTGAAATTACCGAAAAACTGGGCTTTAGGTAATGTACTGTAAGGTCTTTCTCTGTTTAAGTTGTTTTCTCTATGTTTGGGTTTGACTTAGTGCTCATTTTAAAGGAAAATTATTGTTTTTTGTACAGTGGAGAAGGCCAAGTTCTTTTATATTGCTGGATTTTTCCTGACAGTCTCGCCTGAGTCAATTCTACTTGTGGCTGAACATGCAGCTCAGAAAGGAAAGGTATTGCAATCACCCTGGTATCTGGTAGCATAGGGGTTATTTTGTTTCATTGGTTTTTTGGAAAATTAACAATGTCCATACCAAAGGGTTTATCTCATATCCTGTATGACTCTTGTATCTCATGTTGTGTAGATATTTATGATGAATATTGCAGTTCCTTTTATCTGCAAGTTTTTTTCTGAAGCATTGATGAAATTCTTTCCGTAAGACTTAAATCCTTGTGTTTTTTTTTTATATCTAGATAGCAGATGATTGCACAGATAGAAAAACATTTCTTATTTCATGCCAAGTTGATTTGGATTTTTTCTTCTATGATGTCTGAATTCCCTATGTTATATATTATTCTACTGTTTGAATTTTTTCATTATATCTGGGTATTTTGTCTTAGGTATATGGATTATGTTTTTGGAAATGAGACTGAAGCAAGGAATTTTGCATGGGTGCAAGGGTGGGAGGTAAATTATTTGATATCTTAATTTCTAACCATTGTATTTGTAAACATGAATGGTGTAGAGATGTTTACTAACTATTTTATATTTTTTAGATTGATAATGTTGAAGAAATAGCTCTAAAGATGTCAGCACTACCAAAGGCAACTGGAACTCACAAGAGGATAGTTGTTATTACACAAGGTGTAGATCCAGTAGATGTTGCAGAAGATGGAAAGGTAACTTATGTTCTATCTTTTGTACTTTATTATAGCTGACATTGAGAATAAGAGAAGAAATTCCTTGGAATATCGTACCTATAGATGCCAAAGGGTCAGGGGTACTTTGGTGGAGTACCCTCCATTTAAGCCATGAGTCCAGCAACTTCTAATGACATAATTGGGCTTTCTTGGGTTTTTATTCACCTACATTCTCTATATTTAAAAAAATTCCTAAATACAGGCTATTGTCTTACTTCTCTGGTACCATTCTTAGTCCTGACAACGTTCTTCCATAGCTATCATTCTCTTGTTTTTTGCTGTGAAATTTAAGGCACTCATAAGCTGCCTTTGTATTTAGGAGTTCAAGTTCTACATTTCCTCCAGTCTTCTGAAACTCATGTCAGTGTTATAAGGGAGACCAGGAAATCAACTAACAAATGAATTTTTGCTTCTTAATGAGATCTTGGATCCTGCTAAATACTTTAAGAATCAATTAGTGTTGGTTCTTGTATAATCCCTTCCATATTCAACCAAATACATTCTGGTCAATTGTGTTAGAGTTCTTTCGCTTATGACCAAAGGATGATATGAGCTTGATCGAATTCTCAGCAAGTTATTGTTACATAGTAAACATGTGCAACCACATGGAAATCAACATTGGAGACAAACTATATGTAGGATATGGTCTATGACATGACATTGTCACCACCGTCATCTTTACAATATGATTCTTGATGATAAGAGACCTCAGAGACATCATCAGGAGTCATGATTGGAGGTGATGTATAGTTTTCCAGGATTTTGTTGAACTCCACTATAAATATCTACCCTTAGAAGAACCTTTAGCAAATTATCTCATTTGATCAGTTTTCTAAGAACTATATTGTTGTTGAGATGGAGAATTAAGTAGAAGGGTTGACCCAAGTTTGTGAGTGCACTTAAGTAATTGTATTACTCTAAAGCTGAAAATAAATTTGCACTAGAATGTTGTTTTTGGATCCCTAATGCAAACATTTCATCATGTTCTCTGTCAATAATCGAAACATTTATATATGGATTGAGTTCTGGATTTTGATATTTTCCTTGTATATCTTTTCAATTATTAAAATAGAAAACATGCTTTACAACAAAAATTAGTGTGTGAAATCATTTTGAAATCATATCTCTATTGTACTGATGTACATTACCTAATGCACTGTTTCTTCTTGCAAGGATTTTATATCTTTCTACTTCTTGCAAGGATTGTGGAAATATTTATATTGGCGAGACAGGTCGATTGGTACATACAAGGTTGAAGGAAGCGGACATCATTCATGAAAGGATAAAGAAATCGGCACTGGCATAACATTCAAAATCCTCTAAACACCATCTCGGTATAGATAATGCAAGGGTTATTATTGGCATTGACCACTACACAAAGAGTTGTGTCTGGGAGGCTATAGAGATGACAATGACAGATGGAAATTAAGTAAATCTTGGACCACAGTCATGAACCTTAAAAATATTGGGGACCCTTCTAGGAATTAGTGCGGGCCTCTTAGGTCATAAAGATAAAAAACAAAAAAAAAACAAAAAAACAATAAACTCAAGTCTTTATTATCACGATTTGATTTCAATATTAATTTGAACTTAGGATTGTATTAATATTAAATAATTTTTTAAATATTATCAATATTAAACATTATTAATTTTTAAATATTATTAATATTATTAATTAGCAAATGTTAATATTAATTATATTAATATTATTAATATCAATAAAAATAATTAATATTATTTTTTATTAATATTATCAATTTTAATATTAATTTATTTCTAATTAAATTAATAACTTGATGAAGTGATGGAATGCCCCTTTAGAATCTCTTGATGGAACAATTGTTAGTAAGATGAGAAATCCCTCAACTTCATCTACCTCCTTGTGGCCTTATGAATTGTGGAAACCGGTATGATGCTTTTCCCAATTGACATCTTACTAATTTTGAGATTATAAATAATGCACATAATATAAATTGTCTTTGTTGGTGTTCATTGTTAAAATATTCATTATATCATATATGATGCTCAGAGTAGGCATCTTCTTTTAGTAACCATTCATGAGTTCTTCTCTTACCATCCTATTGCTAAACAAAATCACATCATCAATGAATAACAACATTTATGTAGAAACACACATCCTCAATTGGATTCTACAACTATTTCTTAAACACATCCATTATTCTTTGTCCATATCAAGTTTAGGTTATTAGGTATGCATCAATACATTATGTTGTTGTTTAAGACCCTTTTGCAGACCACTTTAATAGATTGCGTAATTGTTTAGGATATTTTATTGTTAATATTGTTCCTCTTCTTGATTCTTAAAGGGTGTTAGCTCACTGGAAGAGCGCCTACTTTACAAGAAGGAAGTTGGCGGTTCGATTCCTCCATTCCCTAATGATATTGCAATGTATTTCTAAAGGTAAAAAATGTAGTAGTGCAATATGGATAATATTAGACGCAACACTAAATGCAAAAGATGATGTAAAATTGGACATCACACCAAACACAAAATTGGATGCAAAAGTTGACCTTATGTCAGACGCAAATGTGGACACAAAAATGGATGTCACACTAAACGCAAAATTGGATGCAAAAAGAGACTCAACACTAGACACAATTAATTACTCAAAACTAGATGCAATACTAGGTCCAAAACTGGACGCAACAATAGATGCAAAAGTGGACTCCTAACTAGATGTAAAATTGGACATTAAATAGAGCACAAAATATCATGTATCGATGGACATAAAACTAGGCGTAACACTAGGTGCAAAACTGGAAGCAACACTTGGTGCAAACAAAAACTTAAGACGAGACACAATATTGGATGCAAGATGGGACAAAACATTGGATGTAAAACTAGAAGTAATATTGAATGCAAGATTGGATGCAAAATTGGACAAAAAACTAGATGCAATATTAGATACAAACATGGACGCAAAACTAGGCACAACACGGGGTGCAACATTGGACTCAAACATAGATGCAAAAAAAGACATCAACCAGGATGGAACACTAGGTGCAAACCTAGATGCAAAATACTACCTAAAATGAGATGAAACATTAGGCACAAACATGGATACAAAAAAAGACGTAAAACAAGATACAAAATTAGATGCAAATGGGGATGCAACATTATAAGTAAAATTGGATGCAAACCTAGATGCAACATTAGATGCATAAATGGACACATAATTTTATGCAAAACATGGTGCAAAATTAGGTGCAAGACTTGATGAAAAACTAGGAGCAAAATAAGATGCAACGTTGGATGCAAAATTGAGTGTGAAATTGGGTGCAAATGAGGATGTAACAAAGGACGCGAAAAAAGATGCAATAGAAGTTGCAAAATTGGGTGCAAATTAAGGTGTAACAAAAGATGTAAAAAATTGGGCACAAAAATGGACGCAAAAATGGATGTTAAAAAGGACGCAAAAAAATATGCAATAGATGGCGTTTTACGAAAAATGTACAATGGCGCTAGGTTTAGGGCCAGATTGTTCACCATAATTGGGAAAAAATTACACTAAAATCCGGCGCTAAACTCGACGCTAAATCGAGTTTTTGTTGTAGTGTCCCCTTTTCCTCTTTGACTGTTTTTGTCATAGAGTTTCCTATTTTTCTACCTTGGCAAGTTGACTTGCCTAATGTTCCCCCCTGACATGGAAAGATTATTTCCACCTCATTAAATTACATAATTAATTATAATGAAGAATAAAAATTAAATACATGCCTCAATAATAATTAATTTAGAAAAATTTCCCCTAGGCTAATTAATTAATGCCTCGTAAATATTTTTTTGGACAAAATTACCTAGGTGAGGTAATTAATGAATATTTGACCCCCCAATGTGTTGTGCATGGTAAAAAAATTTATGTCCAAGAATATGGGGACATGACAGTTTGGTGGGAAGGTTTCCTTGAACCAAAATTTCTGTAAGGTTGGTTAGGGTTTCCCCAACCATTGAATATGAAGTAAAAACAACCTGAAAAGGATTCCATCCAATTGATAAGGGGTTACTTCCTTTTGGTGCACTATATTGGACTTGAGACTAACTATTTCTGACTGAAATAGGTATTGTAGATATGAGATTAATGTTTCTTCCACTGAACAGTGAAAAAGAAGAGTTCCCAACCAGTACAGTCAAAGTTTGAACAATTATTTGAAAGATAAATCATGTGGGGGGATTTTGGCTTACGAAGGGTGCACTAGATTATGTAGGAAAAGAGGCCACAAATGGAGAAGAAGAAAGGATATGTCCTCCATACCAAGGAAAACATTAAACAAAATGAGAGGAACTGGTAGGATTATTCTGAGAGTTTTGAAACAAAGGAGAGGATGTAAATGGTATCCCAGGTATGTAAGTAACAACTATTGTAGAATAACTAGTAGTAGTACTCACAGATACATAAGGACTAATCACTCAATTACTAGGTGAACCCGAGGTCGTTGGACTAAATTTTAAAGACATTACTAATTCTGAAATAGAATGAGTATTAGAGACTGGTATACTAACATGAGGAGGGCATAATACTCCTGATGGAATAGTTGTAGTGGGAGTATAAAGGTCTCTTGATCGTCCCCCTGTGTTATCCATAACAAAACCTAAAGTATTTATATTTGCATTGATCCTGGGTTGAACAAAAGGAATTATTTACACCATAACATAATCCTCTAAATCGGTTAAGGGTGGGTTAATATTTGTTGCAAAAGTATTGTCTTGCAAATATTCAACCTCAACAGTATGAGGAGTAGGTGAAATATTCCTGATAATTTCAGGTTCCATAGGAATTTCACTTATCCCTTTTGGATCAAAATAACCACTTGTGTTGACATGTCACCTTTGAAGTGTCTATGGGAGCTCCACTATAAGTGGAGGAAGGTTGTGCAACCTTCATGACCTTTGGATAGGATGATCGTCCATAGACAATGGCTCAAATCAAACAATCCTAAGTCCAACTAAAGCACAAGCATCCCAACCAACACACCACTAGAAAATTTCCTTAGTATCCATACTAATCAAACAAAGATACCTTCCAAAGGAAATTTTGAGATGATGAAGGCCTACAACTAGGTAGTGAAGGGAGAAGAGAAGGTACCTGTGGTCCTCAATACAATAAATTTGGGGAAAGAGTTTGAATCACCAACCACTTTTACAAAGAGATACATGGGGTTTACTCCCATGTCGTCCCTGGGTACAATGGAAATAACCTTCCATCATCACCTGTGTATATCCCTATAGGTCAAGATACTATGACTACCAAACTCACAAAAAGGGTCTAGTGGAACAATAATCAATCCAGTTGATGCACATGGGTAATATAACTAACCCCAAAACTCAAACAACACCGACACCACATGGGGCCAAGGGTGGTACTAAATGAATCCATGAACATACAAGAACTCTGGTGTATTCTCAATTGAGAATTGGAGGTCTATCTCCACAACTCAATCTCGCATGAAATCATGCTTAACTCCTATGTGAGAGGAGATTTCTGGTTCACCTTTCTGCAAGCTTGGTTTCTTTGAAAAGTGGCCACTATGTTTTGATTTTAATTGTCCTAGACAATTTAAAGATAAGACCTAGTACAAATCACTATCCTATACTAGTATATGTCCTCCATAAAAAAATATTTCTAATACATTTTAATTATCAATGTTATTTTCAAAGGATCTTGATTACTCAAATGGGAATTGGTCATGAAACTAATGATGTGCTTGGACTTAATAAGAAAGTGAAAATATACTGAAAGTGTAATGAAATTCAAAAATAACGTTTTTATTTTATCTTTCCTTTTCGAAATATCAAGAAACTGACTATGTGAATCTAAAAATGAAAAAAAAACTTTTCCTTTTTAAAGTCTAAAAATATCCAGTGCACCTAAAACTAAAAAACTAGCCTAGAATGCATAATAACAATACTACTTTCTTTTTGTTTTAATTTTCTTTGAAATGGAAGAAGACAATGAAGTATAAACATTGTAGAATTCAAATGTAAAATACTAAGTAATTCAGACTCTGTACCAAATCTTATAAGAACAAACCCTAGACTACCCAAAAATTCTAACAAAACTCACTTGGAAGACAACATTGTGCAGAATACAAAGTTAATCATCTTGGAATAAGAAGGTTGGGTCAACAATATTGCAACAAGATAAAATCTTGAGCAAAAAATCAACAGATGCTAACAAGTGATGATCCAAACAACATTCAATCCAAAGATAAACCAAGTGGAAACACTAGATACAAGGCCTTCTTCACAAAAACATTACATAAAGATGACTTAAAAAGAACTTGCAGAACATAATGAACAAATACCAAACCAATGAAAGCATATAAACAAGACTCATAGAAGAGTTTTGAATCCAAAAGACTCGAAGCCAAACTGAGAAAAATGAAACCCTATCATACAAATACTTGTTATAGGAATACATGATGCGACCGTGTATTAGACAATCCGTGTGTCACACATGACTATAACTATGACAACTCACATTTTTTCAAGGTAAATGATGGTGCATATAGCCTTTAAATATTTGAAATATTTGAAAAGGAAATAAAAACATAAAAAAATGGGAGGTTTGGGTTGAACTCGAGGACAAATAACTTCTGCAAATTTGATCAAGAACTCAAAAACACAAATGAGTAGAAGAAATAACAGAAGAAAAACCCCAAAGCAGCAACCAATTCCCCAACAGTGTCACCATTTCTTTTGTTAAGAATTATTCCTATGACTAGGGTTGTGAAGGTCACCAATGTACTGGATTATACTTAGACTGAAACAACTACAAAGTAAACTCAATCCAAGCATATTTTATAAGAGAAAGAAAAATACATTTTGAGTGATAGAGATTATATACCTTATTTATGAAGGAAGGTCCTAGATTTTCTTTCCTTCAAACCAATCTCCAATCTTCTACACCAAAACCTACAAGAAAAGATACCTCCATCAAACACTTTTTACCATCATAAACATGAAACATGTATAAGAAAGACACTGAAAATTAACATTGAACTAAGAATCTATGAACATTATTCATTAAATATCAAAAAGTATACACAAATTAATGGAAAGGGAAGATCTGTTTATTAATCAAGTAACTTGGAACAAGTACAATTATACCTCAATCTGATATTGACTCCTTGAAACCATGACCTAGGTCTCCTTTCTCCTATTTTCTAACCAAAATCTCCAGCATAATCTTAGGTTAAGTGTAATCTCATTTGGCTTCTAGCCTCTCTCATATTTTTATGACAAAATGAGAATAACAATAATGAGGCTAAGGGAGTTGGGGAAGGTGGGGAAGTTATAAAATTGAACACAACCACTTTATAATTAATCTCATTTTATTTTTAACTAATTTCCTAGGGACACATGAGTGGCATAATGGAAACCTACGTGTGACACGTGATTTTCCCTTAGAAAAC
Source organism: Pseudotsuga menziesii (assembly GCA_001517045.1). Classification (NCBI taxonomy): domain Eukaryota; kingdom Viridiplantae; phylum Streptophyta; class Pinopsida; order Pinales; family Pinaceae; genus Pseudotsuga; species Pseudotsuga menziesii. The sequence continues at coordinate 266,270 of LPNX010425389.1, forward strand.
CCATATGTACAACTTTTAGGAGAAAAACACTAGTTGTACACAGTCAACTAGCATGTGGAACATGAGTTGATATACTTCCACACACGTTTATGCCTTAATATTATGAAAAAAAGAGACAAAGCTAGAGTAAACAATGAGTGATGAGGGCCATGATCATATACAACAAATTGGCTCTTCAATCCATTTTTCCTTATGTGACAGAAAGTTTAGTATCGTCACTCAGGCAGAGAAGTTTCAATTCGAGGGATCACAGAGAGAAGAATATGTGATGTGTGAGTGTGTCAAATTAAGTGTGAGAAAAAATTCTATTTATTTTCTTTAGTTTACTTGATTTAAAGTTTTGAGTCTAACTTGTACTTTTGTCTTATATGGAAAACTTACCCCTTTTACTGGGGGTAGTTGTGCTCTTTCTTTTCTTCAACTTTATCTAGGAATTATTCAATGATATATGGGACTTATTCAATGGATTTTATTGAATTCTTGGTTATTTCTTCATCATAGAGGAGTTCTCCTCGTTGATGCTCATATCCTCACATGCATATCAAATTCCTCAATAGATCTCTAATGTTGATTTCACCGTACTCTTAGAAGTCCCACACACTTCTTAGAGCCAATGTCAAATACAACATTATATTATAATTTTTCTATTCCACAAGGGGCTGAGATCCCCTGTCAACTTACTCTAATTAGGATCAGTCACTCGTGTTACAAAGCACTCCCACGTAGAGTGATGCATGTGACCACATATTCAAATCCACATGACTAATCAAAGGCTAAGGATATGAGTCTCAATGCACATATTCAACATCGCACATGATTAATTAGGGCTTGAAGGGGCCATTCTTTACCAATAATTGGTCAACTCAAAATGAACTCTCTAGGATAATGATCCGTAGAATGTTTATGTGATGCTAGAACCATGGAGAAACATCAGTACAAATCTCTTTTCATCACAAATTTAATTGGTAAATTTTGATTAGTTACCTCAATAGTGTTGATATGCACACATTCAACATACCATGCATTTCTTTCAAGTTGTACAACAACATTGTCCCCACTTGGGTAGACCTTAATCCATGCCAAAAGAGAGGGGCGGTGGAATCATATTTCAATATTTCAAAGAAGGAATCGACAACATTAGCATCATTCTCGAGTTCATATTGTTGGGATGCATTTAAAAACATTACTTCGATGGCATGGGTATCCCATAATAAATCATCCATACCAACCTCTATATCATTTTTTTCGTTCCCAACCCATCAAGAACTAGTGTTACTATAGTTTTTCTAAACTAGTGACTCGATATGTAGTGGGAATTCAATAGGTGGTTCATTCAACCATGATTTGTATGCTTCCTCTCTAAGATCTAATCATTTAGTGGCCTTCTCTCAATTTGACATCGTATTGGGGTGCAAAGGTAGATGGTATATGAGTTTATCATCATCAAAATCCTAGTTGCAAAAATTTTGAACATTAATTCAATGATATCAATAAACACAATGCATTTAGTATGTTGAAAGATTAATACACCAAACGCTTATTAGAAGCGTTGATTTTTTTTCCATTAGTACACATGAAATCAACCACTTTATAAAACAAATGTGGAATTAAGAAATACATTAACATTAATTCCATTGAAAGTCCAAAAATACAATTACTGAATTACTTTTTTCTTACGCCCCAAGAGGGAATCTAAAGGTAGTCCTAATGCAAGCTATTTTTTATGAGAATTTGGTGGTCTACGAAAGTTATAGTTTATTAACAACTCATCACTAGGATACAAACTACATATTGCATGAAAAAAAACAAATATGGATTCCTTTTTTTCATAAAGAACTCTTTGTCCTTGGAGTGTTCCTCAAATAACAATTTGCATTGAACAATGAACACCTATAGCTATTTATGAACCTTGCAATGTTCCTAGGAGTGAATGGATGACCATTGATATACAATAGGTTCTTCTTGTTAAAGTTTCCCAAATAATAAGCATGCATGTACATACTATACAAGGAAATACTATGTTTTTATTTAACAATATTCATGTAATTATATTGACTATAAAGAGGGCCACCAAACAACATAAGTGATAATTTATATTTGGGAGGAAGGAACACATGTGAAAGGATAAACAACCCAATATTTTCATCATTTATTTTAGAATTTATGATCATGTAATGGTTACCATAATAGGAGATTTTGGTCCCAACATCGGGCACACGGAGGGAAGATGACCAAGTGCCATACAAAGCACAATTGTAACTAGTTTTGTATTTACTTTGTAGATGGATGAAAAGAGAGAAGTCATCGCTGCCCCCCAACAATTGAACTGACCTTTGTTTGTACTCACTATAATAAAAATTCCATTTATTGGAGGTTATAGCAGATTCTCCTCTCAAAAGAGCTCAAATACATGTTTATAGTAGAGGTCACTAGCAGAGGCAAGCGACCATAGGTTTTCGTGGATTTTTTTTTCCAGTGCATTTATCACTATATATGCACTAGTGCATTTATAAACAACCTGTACTAGGGCCAAAGAAAATCATGTTGCACTACGAGAAAAAACCATCAATCAAAATTAAATTAATTTATGCAAGATGTCTAACAATTCTCTGAAACCGTCATAGTGCATTTTTGAATTCTGGACTCCCTGGTGCATGAAGTTTCAACAAATGCACTGTATTATATTTTATTAAAATAATCATAAAAATTTGTTTTGAATCCTATTCATGGTACATTTTCTAATACTGAACACCTCGATGCATGTCTTAGACACGAACACATCGTCTTAACCGTCTTATATTTTATTAAAAACAAAACAAATTATTAATTTATTAAAAACCCTAGTTCATGTCATAGAAAAAAACACCGACATATGTGTGTGTGTGTGTGTGTGTGTGTGTGTTATTTAAAAAACGGGTTATTTTTTATTTAAAATCCCAAACTCAGTGCATTACCTAATAAAACACGCCAAGGTGCGTCCAATAGAAATGAACACAATGGTTTATGTATTATTAAAACATAAAATATTTTATTATTTTATTAAAAAAAATCATTACATTTGATTTAAAATGCTAACCATAGTGCATTATTTAATTAGAAATTCCTCGATGCATGTAATTTAACCGAATACACTGGTTCATATTTCATTAAAAAAATAAAAATATTAAAAAGAAGTAAGTTTTATTTTAAAGCCTAACGATGGTGTGGTTATATTTTAAACTACCTGGGTGGGTCCTATTGTTGGGTGCACAAAAACGACATTTTATATAAAAATTACAACATTGTCAAAATCATTTTTATCCCATGTATAGTGCATCTGAGCCATGTGTATTGATGTTGTACATCACCCACTTGGATGCCCTTCCACATGTGCTCCTTCCTCATTGGATACTAAAACATTGCTTATTTTATTGGCTTCTGACTTGAGTTTGAATTTTTCTTAACGATGGGAAAAAAATTCAAATTCTCTATACATAACCAGGATGCCTCCCTTACGTGTATAAATGTATGATGATGATGATGATGATTAACGTCCACTCAGACAAAACTTTGGTCTATAGAACCCAAAGAAAATAATTATTTAGTTTGTTTTAAAATTGTATTTCTATGCTCAAAGAGCTTGGAGAGAAGCGTCCCGAGCTCACTATAATTTTGACAAGTTAAAAGGCTAGGAAGGTCAGGATTGCAACAAATATTATGAAACTGAGATCTAATGTGGTTGTACGCAGTGCATTCTAAGAGGAAGTGCTTTTCATCCTCAATGTTCATATTCTCACAGAGATGGCAGATCCTTTCTACCCATGGTATTTTAGGAACTTCCCAATGACCAGTTTCACTATGAAGCTCATGTGATCATTAACAAGAAAAAAATAAAATAAAGTTATATGGTGCTTCTAGTTCACATCATCGCACAGGTGACAGTGTGTTAAAGTGATCTAAACGCACCATCTTAGGCAATTTAAAATTTATAGACATGAACTAATCATAATTCAATGGTTATCCTCTTGCATGTTAGCACACCATATTTTGGTGCTCTGACACTCAGTAGCAACATCTTGAACACATTCCCAATCAAACATAAATTAAATCAACCATGGTGATTTTAGATCACATCAGTGCACATGTAATGGTGCATTGATGTGGCCTAAATGTATCAATCACTACAGTTTTAAAATTTCCTAGACCCTAAAAAATCATAATTGAACGGTGCTCTTAGTGCCTGTCAGTGCAATGGTTTTTCATTCTCTAATGTGTTCTAGACACACCATGGACACATTCCCTATCAACCAAAAAATAAAATAACTAGCAGTACTTCTAGGCAAGGTCAGCAAACCGGTTACAATGCATTGACTTGTTAAAGTCTCACCGATTCCTACAATTAAAAAAATTGCCCTTATCATAAAAATATATAAATTTAATGATGCTCCTAGTGCACATTAGTGCATAGTTGTTTGGTGCTCTAACATGCATTAAGTGCATTGTAATCACATTATCTTTTGTTAATAAATTTAAATAAGCTATAGTGTTTCTAGTTCAAGTAAGTGCAACATTCCAAAGCATTTACTTGATATAGAAGCAATGAATTCCGCAAGTTATTTTTTTTATATCCTAAAACTCATAATTCAATGGTGCTCCTAGTGCATGTCAATGCACTAGTTTTTGGTTCTCTGACATGCAATAGATGCACTGTGAACCAAATTTTGGAAAGGAACCAGTGCGTTTGTATTCTAGTGCACCAACTTGATAATAAAAATGTAAATTTAGAAAAATATATTAGTAGTGTGTTTTACTTATTGTAGTGCACTATTGATGGTGTGTAACATATGAAATTGCACTATAAGAGGTGCATTAATGTTATAATGCCACACCGTGTATCAGTTTTTTTGCAAAAAAATTAATAGTTAATTTTAGTAGATATAATGATTTTATATTATATTTATGAGATTCATTGATGTTATATGTGAAACATAGACGTTAATGTTGTGAGTCTAGCCAGTAGAAGGAAGAACAAATTGATCAGTACAACTTCTGGAGAGAGTGGGATTCTAGGGAGATGGAGAGAGATTTATACTTGCATCCCATTAATCCTCGGGAAAACACCTCTTTATGGTTTTCGGCCTCCTCAATTTATATGAGGAGGAAACATCACTCAAGGGGAACAATACATTCCTCACCCTGTTGATATGATGTTGGGATGATCGTAGGTAGGAATTTTTAGTTGGTCCCAATCAGTGGTTCTGACCCACTGATAAGGACATATATTTATCACTCGGATCTCTAGGAGAGGCAAGGACTTTCCTCAGTTCTCTAAGGTCCCAACTATATTTGTAGTAACAAATAAACTAGTGTACATTTAGAGATATGTTGATCCCAACATTGTTGACCATGCTCAGTTTCAGAAGAGTGGTGGGCATCTTTCCATTGCTTCTTTTGGTAGAGAGGATGTGAGGTGCCTCCCTTTTTTTATGAATACCATTGTGCATCTCACCACTGATGGGTAGTGCATTATCTTCCCTCTATTATATTACGTTGATTCTTTAGTGTATGAACCTAGATGCTCTAGGTGTTCTGCTATTTTTTCACGACAAATTTGTTTTTCTCTAAGTTGATGTCATGCATGTGTTGACAAGAGGATGAACTTCCCTTCCACCTTAGATTTTTTTTGTCTAGTATTTAAAGATATTTCTGGCCACCAGGCCATCTTTTGATCGAATCCCTCCTAGGTTGATGACTGATGTGGGTATGCACATGTGGGGGGAAATGATGCTCGAGAGGGGTCATATGGAATTTCCAAGTAGGATTACCATGGAGGTTCTCTAGATGCTAGGAGACAAGGATGAGCCTCAATTAGACATGGTTGCATATCCATAAACGAGCTTGTATTGGAGAGGGTGTCCCAACATATTCTTCACCTAGGATGAGACACTAGATGATAAAGGTAAATTTAGCATTATATTTAAATTAATCAACTTTAATTTTATTATATTTATACTTAATGCGAAAGAAATATATTTTAAATTGTTATATTAAATTCATGTTTAATAAAATTGTCTTATTATTATTGTGTACTATACATTTTGTAGATATAGGGACATTCAATGGGATTGTGTCACCTCTTATGACTCAGTATGAGGAGGAGATGGAGTTGGATTATCAACCCAGGGTTCCCCATTTATACAGACTTGGTCTTTGACATGGGCCAAATGAGAGGTTCCGACATGACATTGTGGTTAGGCTGACGAAGTTGTTGGAAGATCGAGGGGTTCAGCCTATATGAGTGCGGTACATTATGAGGGACCCTCACCTTATATATTTGTGGAGTATTATTCCTCCTGATGTGAGGAGCTTGATGTAGCATGTTGTTTTATATTGTGATCGTTTAGATGTTGTACCCTCATGGAAATTCACCGTTCGATGAGGGAGGGAATCCTCAACCTCCTAGACCACCTCCTTCTCCATCAGCTTCTTTAACTGGTGACATAGACTCTGCACGCCGTGTAACTCCTTCTCAAAATTAACCTTCTCACCCTCCACCTTTGAAATCTCATGCACCTCCTCCTCTAGCTCCATAACCTTCTTCATCATCTCCTCTAATCCTACTCAACTAACCTATTGATCCTACTTTATCATCTCCTCTACTCCTACATGAATAACCTTCCTGTTCTACTGATCGGCCCATCCATCCACCATTTCCTACTCCATTAGGCTCTATTATAGATATGTTCGGAGGGGTTCGTACAATTAATCTTTGTGGACCTATCCATGCTTCTCTCCGAGCTCATTTTTTTCCTAGGAGAGGTATTTATTCCTTTACCTCTATTGTTGAAGGTTTCGACGCCTCTAGCTTTGCTGGCAAAGGTGGTGATACTTCCTTTGGATCTATTAGTATAGGTGATGATTCCTTTGGTTCTGGTCAAATATATATGGATGACGCCTCCGACGGAGGTGGATCAAATATGTCATAACAATTATTGGAATGGAGATATATTATATTTGGCATATTGTACAATCACTTTGATGTTGTATATGTTCACACACACACACACACACACACACACACACACACACACATATATATATATATATATATGTATGTATGTATGTATGTATGTATGTATGTATGTATGTATGTATGTATGTATTGCATTTTTCATGTTTATGTCTATGTCGATGTTTATGTGGATGTTTAATTATGTTGATATTTATTTATATCTTGATGGTGTTGTGTATGTTAGATCAGGTTAGATGATGTACTTTGTTATATGTGTGTGATTGGTTATGCATGTTATAATATAACATAGCATGTGTTTTGTTAAATCTTATTATTATATTTGTGTGTTAGATAATGGTATGTGTGTGTGTGTGTGTGTGTGTGTGTGTGTGTGTGATGGTAATGTAATGTTTATGATATTACTCTCATGTTTATGTTTATTATGGTATGATGATTTTATGTTTATGTTTGTTAGGTGGTATGGTGATATATATTTAAAATCATGAATTAGAATATTTATTAATTTCATGTGATTGATTGATCAAGCGTTTAAAAGAATGATGTGAAAAATATATGAGTACTTAACAAGTGCCATTAGTAAAAGGAATAAACAATGAATGAATGGACTTCTTTTTATAAATACAGTGTTGAGTTAGCAGTTACTTCTAAAAAACAATGTTTTGAGAAAATTTTACTATCATCTTACTCCAATATATACATGCACCAACTATATAAATATATAAAATGGAATATGAAAAATACTTATAAGGTTTTCAATTTCAATATATGGAATGTACTCAAAAATACTTTTGAGATTTTCACTTCCAATATCAAATTTCAATAGGATGGATCAATATACAATATGATTTAATGTATTATTTATGTTTTTATTATGGTGAAAATTACTTTGTTATTGTATTGTAAAGCAAACTAATTGTGAGTAATATTCAACTAGATTAAACATTGTATGCATGAAAATATTTCAAAAACATAACGTAGAGATCCTTTTTATTAAAAATATTCAACTATATTATTATGAATTGATTTATTATTGCAAATTAATATGACATCATTCATAGTAGGTATTAACTAGATTCCTAGAAATGGTGTGATTAATTTTAGATGGAGAAAAAATATATTATGAACCCATTGCATATCATGGCATTCGAAACCAAGAATGGGGAAAATTAACCATCTTAAACGATTCCATTGCAATATGTAATTTCCTACAACTATTATTAATGGTTGGTATGATAGAAAAGCCCAAGGAGATTGAAATTAATAAAGGAAATGCAAGGTGGCATACATAGCAACACAAATGCTAAGTAAAGTTAATAAAGAAAATGAAAGGTAGTATACATGAGTGACACAAATGGTAAGAAGAAATATCATGAAACTAAAGAATAGTTGTCTTTTTAATCCATTATATTGGTATTTACTTTACTAATTAGCGAGGTGATGTTATTTTCAATGCTTAATTTGAATTAAAGTACAAAAATAACTTATAACCTAAAATTTAATTAAGGTATCAAGTAAAAAATTAAATATTTTAATGTTGACTAACAATGTGAATCTCCACATTTTTCATATCTTGTTTAATTTTTAAATTAAATTAAAATACAAACATAAAAATAGATTATCTCCAATTTCATAAAAATGTTACCCAGTATCTCCATTTTCACATTATCCTTAAATAGGCTATATAAATCCATTAACAATGAGACTTCATATATATATATATACATATAGGATTTTAAAAAATGGTTCAAATTTTTAATTTATTATATCCTTATTTTCAAGGATATACATCTTTCATTATTGCCTTAAGTTTTTTCGCCTTAACGATATATACGTGTCTAAGATCTAAAATATAAAATATAAGCGTCTAACTATAATATATTCATTAAGTATAATATATTAATCAAATCAACCCCGTTATGCAAATCAGAGTAGTTGAAATTATAACAAACAATTAAAATGATTAACATCAATGATAATCTGCAATCTAATTAGTTGATTATGATCCAATTGTAACAATACAATAAATTAAATGATAAAAACCAACTGAAATGAACTAAATGAAAAGAAATAAATATCATCTCTAACTATGGAGATTGACATACAATCACAAATTACTTGATGGACATGAAACATATTTGACATTAGATTGGTTGTTAACCAACTCAAACTGCTTAAACACTGGATCTAGTAATCAAATTTCCATTTCCACTATCATAACATGAAAAATAAACAATATAATTAGACAATAAAAGATAACAATAGAAAAATGATATCTCAATCTGTAAATGATAAAATACAATATGTACATGTCACTTTATGTTGTTAGTTGTAGAGCCAAATCTTCCAGATTCAAAGATGTTATTGTTCAACATTGTTTGTACCCTAGTTTTACTATACACTTGTCTCAGCAGGGGAGTATGGGGGGACATCGTCCTCCCACCGGGGTCTGGGGGAAGCTCCCCAACAAAGGGGGTTCAAGGGCGAATACCCCAAAATAAATTTTTGGGATGTTTGTTGGCCAACAGTTTATGGGCCCTGCTGCCGCCTTTCACACACCTGGGTTACATGGCATAAATATTCAAGCCACTCAGTGTGTCCTTAAGGGCAAGTCTCAAGTCAAGGATGTCACCTTGTTCTTGACTCCTCCATTCAAGCTAACTCCTAATGAAGCCAATGGGGGTAGACCCTATTAAATTACTAAGGCTAATTACTTAGTGTGATGGTGTTATATTGATTAAGTTGTTTAGGAGTTTTTTTAAAATTAACCAGTGGAAACAAAAGATAACAAGATGCAATATTTAAAGCAGATAAGCACAGTAATGACACTCAATATATATATAATCGAAAGAATTGATTAAATAAATCACCAGTGCCTTAAATGCAGTCAACAAAGAAAATATTGTGCTTGCATGTGCTTGAAATAATGTATTGCAAATGTCTCTTGGTAGATTTTAAAATAATGTGGAATGTGAATGAATTAAATTAGGTGAAAAAGGGGACTCCAGATATACCCGAGGGGTACTTGGAGTATGTCCAAAAGTGAACTTTCACAGCTACCTGTAAGGTGTTTATGGGCTGAACGGAGTCTCAGACACTGTGTTCGTAACGCACCTGTTAGGGTGTGACAAAGATCGGCACCTCGAGGTCACTTTCTAGTTGTTCCCACTCCTTTAGGTATTTTGCCACCATTTACAGTTCGTTCGAGGCGTTGGATTTTCGCCTGATGGTTTGTCAATTTGGGAGGTGAAGACTAATTAATCTAGTCACTCAAGTGATTTTGATGTAGCTTGCCTAATCAGATGAACCACATCCAAGTACAGAGCATACACACTGGAGTCTTTGTTATTTTTAGTAAATTTTAATAGAGGTGTTCTTATTAAAAAGAAAGCCCTCTACGAACCTCTTTTGGTCCAAGTGGACCTCAATCGGGGAATCAAGGAGGGGTTGATTTTATTATGATTATTAAAACAATTAATGATAGCTAATGAAGCATAAACAAATAAGAAAACCACAATTTTCTAATTAGACTACCACAACCCTTACTCACCTTTCGACAAAAAGGGAGGCTCGTGGGGTAAGTATTAAAATTACTTTGAAACCACCAGATATGGAATATGACAATGATTATAAGTCAAAGTATACTACCCCTGTAGATTAGAACTACACTATATTGGAAAAAGATGAAAAAATTGTAAAAAATGACACGGACACGAATCCCCTAGGGGGGATCGTGAACAGGCTCGAAAGAGCCTATTCGAAGAAATTTTTATTTTTATTAGTAGATATTACAATATATGAAAACTAAAATTAATCCACTTGGTCCTTATATGGAATGATACCAAAGGTTTACAAATTGCAAAATTTTGAAATTTTGGGAAGACGGAGACCCCCTAGGGGGTTTCGAATGGTCCAAAAATGATTTCCGGACAGCACCTCCTCCTCTTTTCTATTATACCTGATAAAAAATAGCAAGATTATCATAGTTAAATATACCCAAAAGTACTTTTGGATTAACACACTTTTTACCCAAAAATTCTAAGTTAAAACTAGTTTTTAAAGAAGCGGAAAAAGAACCAAGGAAAGAAAGATTTCCTTGGGATCTTGGCCTGATTTTGGGGCAGCCAATATTAAGCACTTAAATTTATGAATATAAATTTTTATATTCTAAGGAAACGGCCATGCATTCAACAAGCTTTATATCTACTTTCATAGCCTTGAAAAATGACAATTTTCCCTAAAACTAGATCTAGAATGCTTGTAAAATTTCTTTAGGAATGAGATCTAGTTTATGATATTTAAGGCAGAAAGATATATGTAAAATGAATTCTGAAATTGATAGATTTAAACAATTTTAAAGCTTCAAAACAAGTAACCGGACTGATTTTTAAAAATAATTGGAGGAAGAGGAAAAGAAGAGCGCTTGTTGCTGGAATGGATCTGCAAAAAAGACTAGTTAGTGGAATGTTGAGGGAAAATGCCTTCACAAAACAGTCGGATACCTAGTGGATTCAAGCTAGATCCATATTTCCTCCAACCCCTACTACCTAAAAACTAACAAACAATCCTGTACAAAAAGCTTATGAGATCTGGATAGAGATATATGAAAAAAGAGAGGGATTACATGCAAATAAACTTATTTAAACATGTATAATCTGAATCTTCAAACATATATATTATGAGATATTGAAAAAAAAGTAATATTACTTACCCAACTATGCTCCTATTGATTCAGCTGAATCATTCAAGCTAGACAAGTTTCAGATGTATAAATTGAGAGAAAGACACCGGTAACAACAAAAGCTGCAAAACAATGTTAATTCCACACACATAAGAGCATTACACCATTTTCGCCTCCAAAGATTCACTTTATTCCAATAGAAAAATATATTAAATAGTATTACAATAGCAGTAGCTCCTCAATCCAACTCTCACTAACTCGGAAAGGAGAGAGCCATGTTTTATTTATACAAAAATTTGAAATCCCAATCCAGAGGGGGTGCAAATCCCAAGGAGATAGACAACTGCAGCTCAAGGAGAGTCCATCAATGCCTGATCTAAAGCTGAACTGAGCTTCCACTGAGTCTAACTGTCAATCAGAGGGTTAATTGAGCTGACACATCAATCTGCTGACTGAATCATCAACCACAGAGCTTCCAGAAGAGCACACACGTGTGGAGGAGAGGGAGAGGGCGCAATTCCCCATAAACGAGGCTGAAGTTCAACTCTGGATCTACCCTGATTAGCTCCTTTAGTAAAGGAATTACAATCTATGGTTAATCTAGTGCTGATGAGACTGATTTCAATCAAATCAATTGAGAATCCGTTGATCTAGGATTTTGGATTTGCTCCATTATTCATCAATTTATCAATTAAAATAATCAATAATTGATTTTTTGGGGCTTTCTGACCTGAGTGATGGAAAATCACTCAAAACTTGGAAATAGTGGGTCTATAGGTTTACATGGTGCTCTTATCTTGAAAATGAGCACCCCCATGACTGAAACTGATTATTGAGCCCACTTTTATTACAAAACCAAATTTTCCAATTAGGCTATTAAAAAATAGCCTAAGTTTTATGGAAAAATTAAAATTTAAAAAACTTAAAATATTGAAAAAATTAAAAACATAGGGGGACTGAGACATATTCATATGACTCGACCATGATGGCTAACATGTTTATACATTGACACATAGACTCTAATAGCCTCAATAGGCCTAAATGCCAAGCCGACGACCCCAACTTTTGAGGTATTGAGTGAAAAACTCAGAAATTATCAGTCGTTTATTCAACAACCAATAATAACCAAGGGAAAAAACACCCTGGGATGATCGGATTGACAAATAAATTCTAAGAGACCGAGTCATTTACAGACACTATCATGATAGAACATTTATTACAACTCCCCCAAGGGGGTATGAACATGTGATATAGTACAACAAGCACTTCCCAGAAGCACTTCTAAAGTCCGAACAAATCATCTTTTTCCGGTTCACCAGGCTCACTTGATAAAAACCACTAAGTACAACTTAGGTGGTAACATCTGGCTCCAACTGTAGGACGTGTGCTTGATCTGGTCATAGGCCAAGGAGAGGATATGAGAACACCAGAATCTCTGGTTTACACACCCTGTAAAAACATCTCAACTTGAGAAGAAAACCTCAGTAGCACAAGCTTTATATAAAAACCGAATGAAACATTAAGCTGATTTATTTAAACAAAATAAATGTAACTAACTAATGAAAAAAAAAGTTTTATTATAGCTAAGTACAAAACAAAAATGTGGAAAGTAAATGCTCTTTTTCAAGGAGCTTATTTTCCTACTCTAAGCATGATATAAAAAGGGTTAAGTGTAATCAGAAATCCAATGTAACCACCTAAGCATTTTATTAACATAAAAAAAATTCCCTTGTATTTGGTTACCAGCCAAAGTAAGGATACTTTATTTATAAAATGAAAACTTGCATGATAACCCAGAATGGGCGGGTTGGATGGGAAATCATAGGCATGAATAATGTCATAAAAATTCTTCCCTAACTGGTATGTGCTCATGCAGGCTGCTTCTATCCATGACTGGATAGGACTGATATACCAATCAGCATGATGAGGCGGACTGACTATATCATCATACTGATCATCAAGGCTTACCGAAAGACAACTCATTGTATAAGCACCAAGCTGCTTCAAATCATAAGGAACCTCTATATGAGAAGAATATGGCTAAGACTGATATTCTGATGACTGCATCACATCTGACTTTTCACAATATGGCTTCTCAATATATTCATTATTGATACCTTTGTGCGGCTCTACATGATATGACTCTGGATGATCATGTGAAAATTTTGAATGCTCCTCTTCCATACTAAGATTTTCCCAAGTATCCATGCTCCCCTTTATGTATGCATCGTAGATTGGACTTCCACAAATTTTTGAATAGACATTCCCCTTGCTTGAAATATCATGGATGGGATTCTCAATAATACTTTCACAAGTTGGATTATCTATGAAATTCCAATAGCCATCAGTCCCATCCATGTTATATGTGGGGGACACTTCATCCATGGCATCATGCTCCTGCCTATCCATGTCTTCCTTATTGGTATCATATCCTAAGATATAATTACCCTCCTCTTGTTCATAATAATCATCCTTCAAAGTTTTGGTTTCAAATATATTACAAGAAGTTAATCTTTCCAAAACTTCATCCCTAAGTGATGAACATAGAGGAGTGTCATCATACACATCATAAATTTCTTCATAAGTGTCGATCTCTGTAATGGTTTCCTCATGAGTGCTTTCTGGAAAATTATTAGCGTTGCAACAAACTTGAGAATACCTCAAATCTTCAATGTTTTCAGCTATGTTGACATGAGGAGAGTCTTCAACAATGTGTTCAATCATGGGCTCCTCGTGAAGCTCTTCAACATGATTTTCATGGATGTTCCCCTCTTCAAAATCTTGCTATGTATTGAGAGATACCTCATATTGTTTAATAAGCTACTTAATTGCTTCCTTCCTTAAATAACTAGTAGGATGTTCTTTGATGGGAGTATCATGGATCTCCTCTTCACTTAAATGTTCAAGAAGTGATTACAAGTCTTCAATACTTTGTAACATGGAAAAAGGTCCATCATATGTTTCCATGTGATACTCTATCCCAGATAGGTACAAGGTAAAGATATTTTCAAGGAAATTTTTCAAAACATTCATACTACCCCTACCATCATGCCACTGCTTTAAAAACATCCAAAGGAAGCTTGAAAATGAGGTTATACATTTATTTGGAAGGCCCTGATAGAAACAACAAAAGGCCTCTCCCTGAAAAATACTAGCAGACATTTCCATCATATTGTCTTCATAAAGCACATTGGAGTCAGCCATCAACTGAAGGAAATATTTGACATGCCAGATGGCCGAATCACCATAATTTCCATGAAAGACTGGAAGCCATTTATATACATCCCCCACATCATGACCAAAGTTAGGAAAACCCAGGATGTTTGAGAAATCGATAAGCTGAAAAAGTTTGACTATCTGTGCACCACACTGCTCCCTTACTTCATCCATATCAAAAATTAATAGTATGCATTTGATATAACCATTAAACCTTGTATTGAATAGGTGGAGCTGTCAAGTGATGAGCTTTAAAGGTTTTAATATGTCGCATGGGCTCATCTACACACAACAAAACTTCACAAGTTTATGAGATAATAGGGTTTTATCCCTTCAATGGAGTCACCATGTGAGAATTAAAATATACATTTAAGAAATCTCACAAAAATGATTTTTTGCTTTTCTTTGTAAAAAATAAAAACTAAAAAAATTCAGTGGATTCGCCAGATGAAAATTAAAGATCTACTCTAAGCATTCATCAAACAAAGCAAAAACAAAAAGGAAGATAACAAAAGTCAAACTCCAGGAATAAAAATATTTATCCCCGGCAACGATGCCAAAAAGTGTTTCCGCCTTTCACACACCTGGGTTACGTGGTAGAAATCTTCAAGCCACTCGTTGTGTCCTCGGGGGCAAGTCTCAAGTCAAGGTTGTCACCTTGTTCTTGACACCTCTGATTAGGATAACTCCTAATGAAGCCAAGGGGGCTATACCCTATTAAATTACTAAGGCTAATGACTTAGTGTGATGGTGTTATATTGATTAAGTTGTTTAGGATTTTTTTTTAAATTAACCAATGGAAACAAAAGATAACAAGATGCAAGATTTAAAGCAGATAAGCATAGTAATGACACTCAATATATATATAATCGAAAGAATTGATCAAATAAATCACCAGTGCCTTAAATGGAGTCAACAGAGAAAATAATGTGCTTGCATGTGATTAAAAGAATGTTTTGCAAATGTCTGTTGGTAGATTTTTAAATTAATCTGGAATGTGAATGAATTAAATTAGGTGAAAAAGGGGACTCCAGATATACCCAAGGGGTACTTGGAGTATGTCCAAAAGTGAACTTTCACGGTCACCCGCAAGGAGTTTGTGGGTTGGAACGGAGTCTCAGAAACTGTGTTCGTAACACACCCGTCAGGGTGTGAAAGAGATCGGTGCCTCGAGGTCACTTTCCAGTTTTTCCCACTCCTTTAGGTATTTTTCCACTGTTTACAGTTCATTCGAGGCATTGGATTTTTGCCTGATGGTTTGTAAATTTCAGAGGTCAAGACTAATTAATCTAGTCACTCAAGTGTTTTTGATGCAGCTTGACTGATCAGATGAACCACAGGCAAGTACAGAGCATACACACTGGAGTCTTTGTTATTTTTAGTAAATTTTAAAAGAGGTTTTTATTAAAAAAAAAACCCTCCAGAAACCTCTTTCGGTCTAAGTGGACCTCAATCAGGGAATCAAGGAGGGGTTGATTTTATTATGATTATTAAAATAATTAATGATATCACTTGAAGCATAAACAAATAAGCAAACCACAATTTTCTAATTAGACTACCACAACCCTTTCTTCACCTTTCGGCTCAAAAGGAGGCTCGTGGGGTAAGTATTAAAATTACTTTGAAACTACCAGATATGGAATATGACAATGATTATAAGTCAAATTATACTACCCCTATAGATTACAACTACACTAGATTGAAAAAATATGAAAAAATTGTAAAAAATGACACGAAGCAAATCCCCCCAGGGGGGATGGTGAATAGGCTCGAAAGAGCCTATTCGAAGAAATTTTTCTTTTTATTAGCAGAAATTACAATATCATAAAACTAAAATTAATACACTTGATCCTTATATGGAATGATACCAAAGGTTTACAAATTGCGAAATTTTGAAATTTTGGGAAGACGGACACCCCTTGGGGGGTTTCAAATGGTCGAAAAATTATTTCTGGACAGCACCTCCTCCTCTTTTCTATGATACATGATAAAAAAAAAATCTTATCACAGTTAAATATCCCCAAAAGTAGTTTGGAAGTACTTTTGTATGAACACACTTTTTACCCAAAAATTCTATGTTAAAACTAGTTTTTAAAGAAGTGGAAAAAGAACCAAGGAAAGCAAGCTTTCCTTGGGATCTTGGCCTGATTTTGGGGAAGCCTATATGAAGCAGTTAAATTTCTGAATATAACTTTTTATATTCTAAGGAAACAACCATGCATTCAACAAGCTTTAGATATACTTTCACGGCCTTGAAAAATGACAATTTTCCCTAAAACTAGATCTAGAATGCTTGTAAAATTTCTTTAGGAATGAGATCTATTTTATGAGTTTTAAGGCAGAAAGATATATGTAAAATGAATTATGAAATTGATAGAAACAATTTTAAAGCTGCAAAACAAGTAACCGGACTAATTTTTTTTTTTAAATTGAAGGAGGAAGAGGAAAAGAAGAGCGCTTGTTGCTGGAATGGATCTGCAAAAAAGACTAGTTAGTGGAATGCCAAGGGACAATTCCTTTACAAAACAGTCGGATGCCCAGTGGAGTCAAGCTAGATCCACAGTTCGCCCAACCCCTGCGACTTGAAAACTAACAAACAATCCTGCACAAAAACCTTATGAGATCTGGATAGAGATATATGAAAAAAGAGAGGGATTACATGCAAACAAACTTATTTAAACATGTATAATCTGAATCTTCAAACATATATACTATGAGATATTGATTTTTTTTTTATATTACTTGCCCAACTATACTCCTATTGATTCAGCTGAATCATTCAAGCCAGACAAGATTCAGATGCAGAAATTGAGAGAAAGACACTGGTAACAACAAAAGCTGCAAGACAATGTTAATTCCACACACATAAGAGCATTACACCATTTTGGTCTCCAAAGATTCACTTTATTCCAATAGAAAAAGATATTACACAGTATTACAACAGCAATAGCTCCTCAATCCAACTCTCACTAACTCGGAAAGGAGGCCGTCATGCTTTATTTATACAAAAAATTAAAACCCTAGCCCAGAGGGGGTGCAAATCCCAAGGACATAGACAATTACAGCTGAAGGAGAATCCATCAATGCCTGATTTGAAGCTGAACTGACCTTCCACTGAGTCTAACTGTCAATCAGAGGGCTGATTGAGCTGACACATCAACCTGCTAACTGAATCATCAACCATAGAGCTTCCAGAAGAGCCCACATGTGTGGAGGAGAGAGAGAGGGCGCAATTCCCCATAAAGGAGAATGAAGTTCAACTCTGTATATGCCCTGATTAGCTCCTTCAGTCAAGGAATTACAATCTCTGGTTAATCTAGTGCCAATGAGACTGATTTCAATCAAATTGGTTGAGAATCCATTGATCTAGGATTTTGGATTTGCTCCATTATTCATCAATTTATCAATTAAAATAATCAATAATTGATTTTTTGGGGCTTTCTGACCTGAGTGATGGAAAATCACTCAAAACTTGGAAATAGTGGGTCTATAGGTTTACATGGTGCTCTTAGCTTGAAAATGGGCACCCCCATGACTGAAATAGATTATTGAGCCCACTTTTAGTACAAAACCAATTTTTCCAATTAGACTATTAAAAAATAGCATAAGTTTTATAGAAAAAGTAAAATTTAAAAAACTTAAAATATTAAAAAGATTAAAAACCTAGGGGGACTTAGACATGTTCATATGACTCGACCATGATGCCTAGCATGTTTATGCATTGACACATAGACTCTAATAACCTCAATAGGCCTAAATGCCAAGCCGACCACCCCAAATTTGGTGGTATTGAGTGAAAAACTCAGAAATTATCAGTTGTTTATTCAACAACCAATAATAACCAAGGGAAAAAAAACCCTGGGCTGATCGGATTGACAAATAAAGTCTAAGAGACTGAGTCTTTTACAGACACTATCATGCTAGAACATTTATTACAACTCCCCCAAGGGGGTATGAACATGTGATATAGTACAACAAGCACTTCCCATAATAGGTCTCTGTGCTTATATCTAATATAGGTACCTATTTTTATACCTCCAAAAGTCCTAAGAATAGGTTTCCATGCTTATCTGTCAAATGGGTACCTATTTTTATACCTCCAAATATCATAAAAATAGGTCTCCATGCTTATCTCTCAAATGAGTACCTATTTTTATACCTCCAAATCACACAAAAATAGGTCTCCATGCTTATATCCAAAATGGGTGTCCATGCTTATCTCTAAAATGGGTACTTATTTTTATAGCTCCAAATTTCATAAAAATAGGTCTCCATGCTTATCTCTCAAATGGGTACCTATTTTTATAGATCCAAATTTCATAAAAATAGGTGTCCATGCTTATCTCTCAAATGGGTAACTATTTTTATAGCTCCAAATCTCATAAAAATAGGTACCCATGCTTCTCTCTCAAATGGGTATCTATTTTTATAGCTCCAAATCTCATAAAAATAGGTGTCCATGGTTATATCTCAAATGTGTACCTATTTTTATAGCTCCAAATCTCATAAAAATAGGTGTCCATGCTTATCTCTCAAATGGGTAACTATTTTTATAGCTCCAAATCTCATAAAAATAGGTGTCCACGCTTATCTCTCAAATGGGTACCTGTTTTTATAAGATTTGGAGCTATAAAAATACGTACCAATTTTAGAGATAAGTAAGGACACCTATTTTTATGAGATTTGGTGCTATAAAAATAGGTACCCATTTTAGTGATAAGCGTGGACACTTATTTTAGAAACAAGCATGGACACTTATTTTTATCAAATTTGGAGCTATAAAAATAGGCTCCCATTTTAGAGATAAGCATGGACACCTATTTTTATGAGATAAGGATGGACACATATTTTTATGAGATTTGGAGCTATAAAAATAGGTACCCATTTCAGAGATAATAATGGACACCTATTTTTATGAGATTTGGAGCTATAAAAATAGGTACCCATTTTAGAGATAAGCATGAAGAGATATTTTTAGGTGGTAACAAGCCCATTGTATTTTCCCATAGTAATTCCCCTATAAAAGGAAAGCATTGTAATACGATTGTTTGTTGTATTGTAGCATTCTAAAAACAATCTATGTGGTTGTGTGAGAGATACTGTGAGAGAGTGAAGAGTAAGTGCAGTGGGTTTTCTACACATTGTATCACTTCATTATGTTGAATTGTATAATAATAAAATGACTGGAAATTTATGTGTGGACGTATCCCATCTTGGGTGAACCATGTTATATTGGTGTATCTCTTGTAATGTGTTTATGTTTTAATCAATACAACAAATTTGAATTTTGGTGGGGGTTGTCTTTCGCCTCCAAAATTCACTTTTGGGGGAGGTTTTGGATTTGGATACAGTCTTTACAAAACCGCCCCTAATAGCACTGACATTAAAATTTTGTAATTTTATGGGCAATTCTGAAAGAGATCAAAATCACCCCTAAAAGTGATTTTTTGGGGGAGATTTTAACCCCCCCCACCAAAAAAAAGTAACTTTTAAGGGTGGTTCTAAACCCCCCTCATGGAAACCTATGGGGGTGGTTCCAAACCCCCCTAAAATTCCTTATTAAAAACCTTTGGGGGAGGTTACAAACCCCCCTCATACATACTTATGGGGGCGGTTACAAACCCCCCTCGTAGGTACCTACAGGGGCAGTTACAAACCCCCCTCATAGGTACCTATGGGGGTGGTTACAAACCCCCCTCGTAGGTACCTACAGGGGTGGTTTCAATGCCCCCCCCATAGGTTGCTACAAAAGAAGTTATAAACCCACCCTAAAACTCCATCTTACAAACCTTTTGGGGCTGTCTTAACAAAACCGCCCCCATTAGCACCGACGCTAAAATTTTAGACTTTTAAGGGCGATTTTGGAAGAGATAAAAACTTATTCTAAAAGTGACTTTCGGTGGCAATTCAAACCCCCCTCCCCCTAAAATTACTTATTACAAACTTTTAGGGCAGTTATAAACTCCCCTCGTAGACACCTACGTGGGTGGTTATGATCCCCCCTCATATAAACCTACAGGGGGGGTTTGAATCCTCCTTATTGTAACATACAAGGGAAGTTTTGAACCCCCCTCCTAGTGACATATGGAGGCGGTTTAGAACCCCCCTCGTAGAAACATACAAAATAGGTTTGAAACCCCCCTATAGCGACAATAAATCACGATAAAATATATTTTATTAAAAATGTCAATATTGCAATATCATTAGGGCACGGAGGAATTGAACCACCAATCTCCTACTTGTAAAGAAGACACTCTTCCATTGAGCTAGAACCCTTTAATAATTGGGGAAATGAGTAATATTAACACCAAGATTGCATCATTTGTAATTCTAAGAAAATAAAATAATATCTAAATACAACCATGCTTAAAATTCAATTTAATATCCAAATAATACCAAGCTTAAAATCACTCATCAACAATCTACATGCCCATATCTATTTTCAACTACCTAGATAATTTAAAAAAAATGGAAAAACACAACAAATATTATATTCAAATGAAATTTATCCATCAAGACGGTTCACTAATTTAAAAATAAATATACCTCAATCTCAATAAATGGATCTAGTAGCTCTCCAACTTCTCCAAGGACTTGTCCCACAATCTTGTCAACATGTGTCAGTGTGGGATATATTGTTGTACCAACACCAATAACGCCTCCATGAACAACAAAATACAACTAATTTTGCTCAAAATAAAGTGAAATTATTATTGAAAAGACAGGTGTACACTTGATGTTTCCACTTTCATCTTTGACAACAATTCTAGGACAAACTTCAATTTTTTATTCACTTTCAACACCCTATGAAATAATAAACATAGAAATCAATAGAGAATAATAATTTCCCTCTGATATCTTACACGCATAGCAGAAACATGCTAAGGAAAAGTACAAAACACATAAACTAAGAAACCAAACACGTCCAAACAGGCCTTTGTGTCTCGTTTCATTATGTGGGACATGAATATGGGAATGACATGTGTCTGAAACGTATTTTGGTCGTGTTCATTTTCAAGGCAGGATCAAAACACATGTCTATCACATAAGATATATTCTTCAATGTCAGCACCCAAAAAATATATGATAACCACAAAAGATCTCTGAAGGAATGGCATGAATTGGAACACTACATGTATCTTCCCCCTTCAGATATTCTGATGGAGACAAAGCTGGAAATATCCCTCCGATGGCAGGTAAAACCTAACAATAATTGCAAACTCAATTGCAAAACTTATCTTATTCTTAAATAGGAAAAAAATACACATAAACATATTAAATTTATTTCTTAGGACTGATGCATAATAGAACAACTTACCTCAAATCTCAAATGGATGTCTCTAGATACAACTGCATTTAGATATACCACTAGTAGTTCAAAGTTTCAAACTTCATAAAACCTTAACAAACTACCAAGGAAATATTCCTACTAGCAGGTTACCTAAAACTAATATCAAGCAATGTCTTAAAAAAACTCATCTGCATTAATAGTCTCAAACTTAGCAATCGACCCCAACAAGTTGATCTAGCATGAAATGTCTCAAAACTATAGAAAATGAATAGTTATCTAAAATACAGAGTCAAGTAGAGAAAAGACAATTGATAACTAACTATTGCATATTTATATTTGATTAATAAATTTTCAAAACAGACTCAAAAGACATTTTATTTGACATAGAATACTACCCATGAAAACCTTTATATACCTCCTGGCACATTGGGATAATAGCAAAGGGAAACAGAACTAGCATCCCTTATGCACCTAGACTCAGACCAGACATGATCTGCAACAAAAATAAAGAACAAAAAACATACACACAAGACAGACTATGAAATACAACATTATGCTCAAGAAGGTATATACTCATTCTCATTATAAATTATATAGTCTCATTGACTTATTTGTGGTCATTTGTTGGACATTAATAAAATTATCTTATCTTATATTCTCTATACTTACTTCCTTTTCTAGATCAAACATCCTTCAAACTTCATGAGCTTCTCCTCCACACACAAACTGCACTCTTGGACTCTTCTCACAATTGACATCCTCAATTTCCAAAACTATCCCCAAACACATTCTAATGAGGGGTAAAGAAAGTACTAAGGATTTCCAAATTACATAAGCATTGATGTATGATTTAGTTGTAGATTGAATCCACTCTTAAAAATTCAATGGGTCAATGTATTTCTGTAAAAAAACATTACAAAAAAACATTGTGCCAAAGCCCTTCCTAGTTAATGTGTCACTAGAGGCTTTTAGATATATAGCTTTACCAAAGTGGTATACATTTTTAATCCCCACCCTCTAGTTTCCTTAAGCTTACCAATTCTCTTCTAGCTCACAAAACAGTTCCCTGAAATTTCCCTCCTTCCTGGGATTTCCTAAGAAGCCCACCTCAAGTTTTTTTGTACAACACCTCAGTTTCCTTGCAATATGGCTTCGCTTCATCAAGATGTACACCTTTCTATAATATTCCAACTTCTAACCCAAATAGTGAGGATATAAATTCCTTGATACTAGATTAGACTTACTAGCTAGAAGAGACAGTAAAGTTATAATGTAAATGCCTCGCAACAATGCATTGTTTATGTTTTCTTAACCCCAAATACATTTTTTAATGTTGGATGCGTTTCACAAAAAGGGACCCTTATAAATGATTAGATTATTAAAGGTTCCTCTACAATGTTTTGAAAACCATAATTCTACATGTTTTTCCATCTACAGTACTTAATCTTGTTAGTTTTATCAGTATGAAGCTATGATTTAATGCTGCAAGTTAAACTAGAAACTACATTGGACTTACATGCTGCAAAGATTCTAGTCATCTCTCACAAAGATTAAGTGGCCCTTTTTATAAAAGAAAGTTTTCTAGTGTTCCTCACTAGTGATATTGTACGTGAGAAACACAAGAAGCTTATTTAAGTTTAAAATTTAATGGATGAAACTATAATTTGGTTGGACATGTATTCTTAGCTTTTAAGTTTTTGGTTTCTATTATTTTTTTCTTTTATTTTTTAAATTCTTCTTTTGTAAATAATGCATCTTATATTTCCCTAGAAAGAAAATATTGTACAATCACATATTTCTAGCCAAAGGGAATGCTCATTTTCCATTCCTATACGAGCAAGAAGGGCATATCTTCCTTTCTCCCAACTTCAAGGGAATCATTGTCTTTACTAAATATTCCTATTCTAGCTCTCTTGTCTTAAGAACATTAGTCACTACCATATAGTTTTTCTTCAAATGAAAAT
Organism: Pseudotsuga menziesii; assembly: GCA_001517045.1. Taxonomy (NCBI): domain Eukaryota; kingdom Viridiplantae; phylum Streptophyta; class Pinopsida; order Pinales; family Pinaceae; genus Pseudotsuga; species Pseudotsuga menziesii. The sequence goes on from LPNX010425389.1 coordinate 290,431, forward strand.
AATAACTTATGGGAATTTTAGCGAATACAAGTAGTTGAATCGTCTTCTTCTACTGATGCAAGCGAATAAAATAACATACAGTATTTTATGATTTTCTATATTTTTAACTCTCTTGCATCTTTGGTGATCAAAACTTTTCTCAGCCTTCCATAGTCATGGTCGAAGAAATAGTCATACAGGAAAAAGATCTGCTATTCCTACAGAACCAAATGTAATATCCCTCCTAGGATATTGACTGACTTTTTATTAATATACTGGGCACTAAAGTAGATCATTGTTTCATGTCCATACTTTTAATGCCTATTTGGATTCCCTTTTTGTTGAACCTAATATGTATGACTGATTTTCCTTGGCATGTCCACTGGAATTTGTTGATTGGCTCACAGCTAGAGTGTGCTTGTTGGTTCACTAAGTTTCTCACACAGTTATGCAAAGATGCCTCTAGGATGCACTTCACCATTGATAGAAACCATTTGAGACAACTGCATAGATTTGATAAGAATATTACTTAATGGTTTGTGGACATATTTCATGCTTTCATTTGGTATAGGGTTCTTCATCAAATAGTGAATATTCTCAACAATGTCGCGCAATAATTTTTTCGAACACATAATAAATAAAGTGTTGCAAATATCGATTCATTTCACATCTAGGATAGTTGACAAAATAAAGTCTGCAATAGTTTAATTTTGAGATCTAAATGCTTCACAAAAATTAACAACCACTTACAGGATTAATGGAGTTCACCAACCAACAAAGAGTGACAAATTTATATGAACGACAAAACACTTCCAAATATGCAAACTTCTTGGTCGTGGTAAATCTGAGTTGTAATCAACAACTGTTTATCTTGTCAAATTGTACCTAGTATAAGTCAGAGAGCCACATTTTAGTAGAGGATTCCTTGTACAATAACTTTTGTATTTGAGTGTGATGAATGGCTTGTGCTGGAAAATGTAAATCTCTGCAATCCAACGGTGCTTGACTGTAACTTTGCAGCAATGACTTATAAGAATGGAAAATTTATCTTGGTCTTTGTATTCTCCATCTCTTAAGGCACGGCATCCTAACTGATCGTTTGACCAAAACCCTTTCGAATAATATTGAAATATGTGTATAAGATCGCTGGTATTGAGCTAATAATAAGGATACCTGATGGAAAGAACATTTACAGTTTATCACAGTGAAGAGTCTTATTAGTCTCATTCAGATGCTATAGATTCTGAACAAGTTGCATAATACACATACCCTCACATTGCAATTTTTCTGGTCGTTATTCCTTTATGTCAAGCTTGTTTATCCAATAACATTTGGAGGACATGTCTCAGATGGTGAAGTTCATACAAATTCCAAGTGTAGAAGCCACTAGCTAATATCAACAGGGAGGAGAGTTAAGTATATTTGTGCATAGTAACGAAAGTCATAGTTGTGTATTAAATTTCAGTTCCACAAAGTCTTATTGTTAGCAATACAAATTTGTCTTTTTTTACTAGTACAACTAGTACAATTTGGTTCGTTTTTCTACTCACCTTTATGGGAAAATACCTTTGTAAAATTTTGTGCAAAGCAATGGTTCCTTTGTTTTGGAGCCATGTGTAGGTGCGAAGAAAAAATAGTTTTTTATATTGAGGAGCTCTCAGCTTATTTGTTGGGAAAGAAAAGGAGGTGTTTTCATTTAAAAAATCAGTGAGGAGATGTTGGTCAATATGGGAACTCTGTGGGCCATTACTGAAAGAAGGTAAAGAGTTAATTGCAGATAGGGTGGTTGACTAGAGTAACATTGTTAGATACATGTAGTTGAAGATGGAAGTTTTTACCTAGTTATGTTGTTTCCAGGGTGTGGAGGACCATTAAGGATATTTATTTTACCTACTCTTCTTCTCAATCTATAAAAGAGAAAGTGGATGTATGGGTTTATTAATTTGGTTTTCAAAATAGAAAGAAATGGTGCATGTAATGCCCCGGTTTTGACCCCGTTGCACTAGATGTATATGATGTATATATATTGTAATGATCATGGTGCGGAGCTAAAGGCCAAAGCCCCACCATTGATCGGTAATGCTATGTTTTGGATTTAAATTTGTCACCGATGGTATATCGGGGCATGCGGCATATATTATGTTGGCCATCATGTAAATATGCATCATAATTAATTAATGGACACAACCAGTTACGGTCGCGGCAACTAAATCGAATGGGGCATGATTTCCTAAGGATAAGGGGGGGGGGGTGAAATATTTAACCTATGGGCCAATGGGGAAAAGCCAAATGTCTATGAGAAAACCCATCAAACTGTCAACTACCTTTCTTGTCTTTTTCCCCAATCATTTATTTCTGCCAGAATGTGATTGAGTTAGTTATTGCATGGAATGGGAAGAGTATGGGCAAAAATTCGAATTGGGCAGAGACCCATTTTTGAAAAACGTGTTCTGACTTCCTTGGCAAGGAAAATGCCCAAAAATGTATGCCATTCTGCCATGCATCCACGTTTTCCATTTTTCACCACCATTCTCCTTCACGTTGGGGATTTTGGGAGCAGCTGGAGTTTTTCCTGTGTTCTTCATTCCACGTTTTTGGTGGTTGGCTTCATTTTTCCCATGGATGGGAGGTCGTTTTTGTAGTGCTGTGGATTGGGCTGTTTTCCTCATGATTTGGGAGCTGCTGGTGCATTTTCCATTCACGTTTTTGTAGCTTCATGTGTTTTTACCATGGCTGTGAAGGGCCATTCATGATTTTGGCTGTCTCACAGACTATTTGGGTCGTTTTTCCCTGCTGTGAGTTGTGCTCACTGATAGATTCGGGGCTGTAGTTTTCCCCATGTTGTGAATTTAATTACTATTACGTTTGGGGGCCATTGTAAATTCGAGTGAGAGTCATTTTTGCCACGATAGGGCCAAGAATGACTCAGGAATTCATTTTCCCTATTTAAGCTGTGATAGCTAAATTAATTGCCGGAGTGCAATGGTTGGTCTTCGGACTGTGAGAGGAGCAGAGATGCTGGCTTAGATTTGCTTGATAAACCTGGTGGCTGTAACCACACAGACAGAGCTAGAGGGATGGCCTTCTTCTCCATCACCCCTGAATAGCACTGGAAGGGAATGTAGGGCCTGAGGGACTATGTAGCAGAGAAGGGACTTATTCCTTGTGTTGGGTGTGGATGGGTGTCTTAGAGGTCAGGATAGTTCTAGTGTAGGTGTTCTTGGCTCTGTAATGAGCTCACCAGCTTAGCAAATTTCCTTCATCAGCTCCTTAATGGCTTGATAAACCCAACTTTGTTGGCTTGGCTATGTGTTTTGTGTATCCTGGCTATGTGTAAGCCTGCTAGTTCCCTTATTCCTTGGAGAATCATGCCCAGCTCGGGGGTGGCAGCGCTGCTAAGAGATTAAGGAGCATGCTGGCCTATGGTTGGGTGGAACGTTGCAGCGACGTAGCTGGTTGTGGAAGAAATTCTTCATAAGATAAGTGCTCTGTCCATTTTATTTCTGCAACTGTAAATTCCGTTAATGAAAATGAATTGAACATGTTAAAAGAATACTTGTTGGAATGTATGATGTTTTCGCTGTGTCTAATAGATAATTGCATCTGTGTATGATAATTTCTCATATGTGCATAATTAAGTTCAGTGCATACGTTTAAGCATTCTGTTTCCAGCAATTTTTAAGCCTGTACATGTTCATGGGCGGTCAGCCCGGTCTGATAAAGCTAGTAGTCGCGTCCTCTACGCCAATCGGAGGCATGGGGACGTGACAGTGCATGGTAGGGTTTTAAGATTTTAATGTGATTTCTGATTTTTGTTTTCAACATTAATAAATAGTGATGTGATTTAAGTTCATATATGTGTGCTTTATTATATTTTCTTGATTGATGTGTTTTAGTTCCTAGTAAATATCAGATTGTAGTTTTGATAGAGATATCAGTTTTCTGTTTTACTAAATAGGCATAGGACTGCTACCATGTGCTATTGCGGAATTTTAACATTTTTTACCACCACATGGGAGAGAGGGGTGTATTCTTTGATATTACAGAGTTTTTAACTCTTCTAATAGCTAGAGTATTTTGTGGTTCTCCATTTTGACCATAGACGAGATTGTTTGGCACTCCATTTTGATAATTGGATGAGAATGTTGAGTTTTCATGGGATTCCTTTCTTCTTTTTAATAGGTATGTTCATTTTTACTCCTTCTAAGTAAAAATAGAATTCTATGAACAAGTTTTATCAATGTGGTGTAATGCTTATCTTGCTACATTTAATCCAGATTTGTTCAGGTTATTCTATGTTCCCCGCTCAATTATATTATAGGGCAGAAAATTGGGGACATGTTATACTTATTGGACTCTCAGGGAAAAGAAAAGGCTATATATTAGCTAAGGAGGTCATACCTTACAGGCCTTGAACTGAACTACACTATTGTTGATAACCCTCTATATTATAGGGTTTAGCCTTAATTAAGTGTTTTCTACAACTAAGCCCAGATTGTAGTGAATAGTTAACACTACGTGTGTTTTTATTTAAACCAAGTTGGTCCCTTCCGAAAAACCCTGATATCACTGGGAGGGATGGTAAATTTAAAGGTTTGTACTGCAGATTTGCAACTTGTAAGTATAAAGTTTCAAAAAATAATTATTGTGTCTGAGAAATTAGAAGCCATTCCTTCATTGCATACTCCTAGCAAACCTAAGATCAAGGGTGGTTGGTGGGTTGGTATATGCCGCACTGAAGTAATCAAGTAGGCATGCAATCTAAAAGAGATTGATCCAGAAGGATGGATATCGAGATAGAATAAGGAATAAAAGGATGGATATAAATATACATAGAGGAGAAAGATATAGAGTTAGGAATAGCTGGGTGGAAAAGATGGAAGAGATAGATGGATAATTATAATGATAAGGAAAGAGATAGATATAAATATATATATGGATAAGTATTTAGATTGAAAGGTTCCCTAGAGGTAGTAAACATGTTATTGGTCCACATTATGTCTATCTCCCTTAAATTACAGGAAGGTTTACCCATGTAGCAAGGTTGTGTGCTTGGGAATGGTATGCCCGGGAAAGGAGAAGCCATACTTACATTCCTCCATAGAGAAAGAAAACTCAGTATATATCTCCCTGAAAGGTGCATGAAAGGTGTGATAAAGGTAATTTATGTTTGTATTAAGGTGCTTTGTATTGGTTGAGGTTTTCTTCCTTTGTTAATGTTGTAGAGGAAAGTTTCCTATGGCTAGGGTTTAAGAGGCCATCAACATGCTAGGGTTGAAAGAGAGATGCATATAGTTATGCAAGTATATATAAACAAGTTTCAGAGATTAGAATGGTTCACACCTTAGTCAAATGAAGATTGATCCAAGAAGCCCTTCAATCCTCTTCTTGCTCCTCTTTCTCCCACAGTCCTGCAAAATGAATTATACATTCCTCAAACCAATATGACTAAATGTAAAGCAATGATAATAAAAGCAATATGAAAATCTAATATGATTATCATAAACATCCGATCATAAACAAAAGTATAACATACATTAGATAGTGATTTGGGAAGAAGAAGGATATCACATCTTTATTAAACATGGAAGAAGTACAAAGATACCTTCTCCAAGCTAGTAACCTCACGAAACCTTGATCTAGCTCCATTGCTTCTCTTCTCCAAGGAACTCAGCCTCCAAGCTCTGCAACATAAGGAGATAGCTTCTAGGGAAAAGGTGGGGGAATGAGAGTCCCAATTCCTCAAGCATAACAATGCAATGATTCAAGTCCCTTCTCATGGACCTCTCTACCTCTATTTATACATTTCTAGAGAGATAGGGTCGAAGACAAAGTAGTTATAACCAAAGGATTTAGTTGTATAACCACCCAAACTACCCAAGATTCTAGAAACCCATTTTTGACATGTATAATACATATTCGCGGGTTGCAGTGGCAACAATCGTGAATGCAAAGCCAAAGTCACGGGATACAGTAACAAGAGTCGTGAATACATTAGTAATTCAAGTTATTCGCGGGAAGCGTGAAGGGAAAGTCACAAGTGCAGAGGTGAAACTCGGAGGTACCATGTAGGAAAAGTCACGAATACGTGAAATATGCTCATTTTTAGGGTACTTTTGGGAATTTTCAGACTTGGAGTCTTCTAAATAGTTTCTTCTGACTTGAATACCTTTCCAACGATGTAGGGAAGAGGTCAAACGAAGCTACAGAACTCCCAATATGACTCGTCCAAGTTATGTGTTTTTTCAGTGAATTTCATGAAGTGTCGGAAATCATGGGAAAGTGGTCACAGGAAGAGATGTGTCATTTTGGGCTATAACAGTTAGGCATTTTGTTGAGAAAAATGTTATTGTTGTACTTAGTGCACTTTTGGAGATCCTCCATTTACAACTATGAGATAACATATATGAGTTGAAGTCCTTATTTATTTATTTATTCTCAGACTTTATATTGTTTGTTGGGCCTGTTCTGTCTACTTTCTTGGACAAATGAGTTATTCTACATGCACTGTAGTTGAAAATACAAGGTATGGAATATACATGCATAATGATATTCTGACTGTATCTTTCTATGTTTAAAATATTTTCTTGAGAATATATTTCTTGTATATATGTCATATGATTTAATGATCCATGAAGCCAGTTATGCTTTGTAGCAAGACGATTTTTACAACAAACAATGTCTTCACTTGGAACTTTTGACATATTTGGAGGTCATCTATTTTTAGTTTTGTTATTTATTTTCATGAAGAGACTCTACTAAATTCAGTCTACTAGGAATATTTTTGGGAGTAACCTTACTGAAAAGGATAAATGCAATAGACTACAAGATTTGTTCCTCCTATTTATTTCTTTACTAATTATCAGGTTGGTGGAGACTTCAATATGGTTATATGGGAATATGATAAGAGTGGGAGTGTTGTAGAGGAAAGTTTCTTATGGATAGGGTTTAAGAGGCCATCAACATACTGGGGTTGAAAGAGAGATGCATATATTTCTGCAAGCAAATATAAACAAGATTCAGAGATAAGAATGGTTCATACATGTTGCTGCTGCAACCTCCACCCCAAATTTTTTATGATTTTAGGGCCTCTCCATAGATTTTCAGCCTTTTTAGCTTTCTTAGACTGTTATCATTCTTGGATGACCCTTTTCATGACTTAGTTTTTTCAGCAAGTTAGAAAAAACCTTTTTCACCAAGTTAAAAAACTCACCTTTTTCCTAGTGTGTCAGAAGAATTCTTGGATTTTTGCCGACATGATGGAGAAAATTGGACTTCTCACCAGATATCTCCTGACTGATTTTGCATTGTCTTTTTTCCCTGGGATTACTCTTTTGTCGGAGGTTTTTTTGGTTTTCTTCCAATAGTTGTGGATATTTTTAAGAGTTGGAGTCGATATGTCTGGCTGGATTCATCTTTTGAAGCCGATGATTCTTTTCACTTAGTCCTGCCGATGGTTGCAACTAAAATATCCATTTATAGCCGACGTGATAGGCTTGGACCTAGATTTCACTGTTGATCGAAAGTTTCTTCATGAGTCTTCCGATGATATTTTTGTCAGGCATTCCCAACAAAGTTTTCCAACGGTGTTGGTAGAATATGAATAATTTTCTGAAGAGACTGGCAAAGTTTATGGCTTGTAGTTGATCTTTCGTTGTCGAAACCTTTCGATGAATCATTTCAACGTTATTTTGCAATTGGTTTTTGATTAAGAGAACCGATAGATGCGATAGAGTTAGGATGTTATAACCGATACTGTCGGGATAATTCTCTATCTCTTGTTGATCCCGAATTGGAGGATTACCTGATGATATTTTAGGCACCGAAAATCCGTTTGCATTTGCACGCCCCAAAGACCGCATTTAATGCGTGTTTGGTGATTTTTATATATAGTTTGTGAAGATTTTTTAATGGACTATTACTCCATTTGAGTGCATCCAGTTGTCGATTGCTTGTTGGAGCCTGCGGTTCATTTCATCAAGGTCCACGCCCTTTCACCTCTTTCCAGGTAGGATTCTAACCTCGTCTGGTATGTGTTCGATGAACTACTTCAGTAAACGGTATTTGGTAAAAAAACGTTGTGGGATTTCTTTGTTTACGGGGTTAGGTTTTTTTTTAACCTCTACCATGGTTTTAAAGTATTTTCCCAAACCTCATAGGGATTCATTTGTTTTTTGCTAGCTGACCCTTGTAGGATCTCCCCAAGTTGGTTTGCATTAGAATCCCTGGCCTCCATATTTATTTTGACCTAGTTTGCGACCCGATCATGGTTTTTCACCTGCTCCAAGCCATTTTGTCTATACCACTCAGACCATGGACATGGATAGCTCAGACCCTTGGTGTTTCAATGACAAGGCTAAGGTGGGTCGAGTTTTTCACTGTTCACTCCTAAAAACATGATTTGTTAGCTAAATTTTTCATGTATATCTTGTAATCTTGCAGTAGCTTCTCGTTTTCTGTTTGTATGAATGCATGTGGTTTTTTAATCGCGAGGACACTAAGTTATTTCTTGATGTTATTTTGTCACAACCTCAGTCCTCACACAACACCATGCCAAAGAAAGGAAAGATGAAAGCTAAGGTTGTTGAGGAGGACTCAGAATTGGAAGTCATGTCTAGGATAGAGATAATTTATAAAGATACCAAATTGGGCACTGAAGATGAACCAGAGTTCAAATGGGGGAAGATATATCCCATGATCACATATTAGAAGGTCCTAGATGCGAGCTTAGAATATATACCCCTGTATGAAAACATATTGAGATCTGGGATCGCAAAGGTATCCACGCAACCTGAACTTTTCCCTTGTGCTGAGGTGATCGGCTGGATTTTACCTAAAGCATACACAAATAATATGATCATGTATAACATCAAACAAAAAGGTTTTTCCTCCTTCACCCCTGCATACATAGCCAAATATTGCAATCTAACAGCACCTGAAATAAACATGATGGATTACTCGATAAATGGTCTAATTTTAGACTATATCAAGTGTCCAAAGCTAATGATGATAGCAGGAAAGCCATTTCGACAGAAATCCTCTGGCGAATATGAAACTTCCAGCTTGTGCACCCCCTACAGACTTGTAGCCCTGATGATCAACAGAAATTTTGGCAGGGACAATGGGAATTTCTATAAGATAGGTTGGATCCCACTAATGTATCATGTGACCATGCAAGGCACTATCTTAAACTAGGAATACATTGTAGCCAACATCTTATCTTCCTGCATAGGTGTTGCACTAAGAGGACTGCTACAAAGAAAATCAGAATTATACATGGGGTCATATTTAATTGATTTTATCTTATTCCTGCACCCATTCTCGAAACTAAACTGTAGCTATAACGAAGCCAAACACCCATTTACATTGCATATCAGATATTATGGGCTCATAAGTATCACAAATTTTACAAGCTTATCTGTGAGGAACTTCTGATGCCACTCCACCAATTGATCTTTCTTGAAGAGTGCAAGTGTATGTCTGAGAGTGCACTAGAATTTGTAAGTGAATATGGATATTATTGTTTCTCCGAAGAAGGCACCTATCTGAGGATGTATGAAGGGACTAGAGCCTCGTCACTACTTCCTAAGTATGCCACTAATTACATCGTTCGTAAGGAAGAATAAGACATCTTTTTCTGGATGGATTCATGAATTTTCTGTTTGACATGAATAAGGAGGTCTACCCACTAATTCCTTTCTATGTTGGCATATACAAGTTTTCAAAAGTAAAAAGTGCGCCAGATTTTGTGAAGGACCTAGAAAATTTCCACTTCGGTGAGAAGATTTTTCATAGGAACAATTCCCAAGGCAAGGTTCTTACACATTGTGCACTTGTAAAGGTAAATTTTGAATACTCTGACCAATGGGAGAAGGACTAAGATATTTTTAGAAATGCATGCAATATGACTGCTTTAAATAAGCGGTTCAGACAGAAAATGACAACAAAAGGAGGAAAGGGAAGCAACAACACTACAGAAAAAGAAAAGCAGAAAGAAGAAGCTTTCCAGAAGAAGGAAGAAGAGGCTCGAAGGTTAGTTCAAGAAGCAAAGAAATTATTAGCTGAAGAGGCCCAAAGAAGAAAGGAAGAAGAGAAAAAATCAAAAGGAAGAAGAAGAAAGAATGCATAAGGAATCAATTGAAAGAGAAAGAGAGGAGGCATAGAAGGAAGCTGAAGAATTGAAGAGGAAAGAGTAGGAAGACTAAGACAGGAAGAATTTAGAACAAGATATTTCTCAGGACAACCTAATATATCCTCCTTCCACATTGGGATACATGATGACAGGAGGTCACCTCCCTTTTCCAAAATTAGGGTTAGTGCCCTTTACTCCATCTAAGCAACATGTAGTTGCATGCCTAGATAAGGTAGTCTTCGACCCTAAATGGAGAACCATTGTTCGGAGGTTCGAAAATAAGTTAAAGGTGGGAACCCAGCCTGAGCTAATAACAGTGACTAAAAAAGTTGTCATGAAAGGTACCGATAAAGATCCACAACTGATGGCCTCAATCAATGTCGCAGCTTCTTAAGCAAATGGCTATAATGTTGATAGATTGAAAGAAACTGTAGATCATTACAAGGAAAAGATGGTAAGAGAAAATGATACTCTCATGAAAGAAAGAGGGGAATTCCAAGAGATGAAAAGGAAACATGAGGCCACTCTTTCAAAGTTTGAAATACTTCAGGAAGCATACCATGTTTTAGAATAAGAAAAGGATGCCTTGGTGCTTTCAAATACCATTGCTGAGAGAAAAAATAAATACCTAGAAAATAAGATTTCAGAGTTATAGGCGCAAAAGGATGCTACTGATAGACATGCAGAGGAGCTAAATGCCGGAGTAGTGGAGTTAGAGGCATGAAGCAGCTCATTGGAAATTCAGCTCAAGGAAGCCAATGAATGACAAATTGATATAACCCCTCTCTAATAGAAATCCCTCTTGATCGGGAGAAAAACACATCATGTTCAGCTTAAGGTTGCATAAGAAGTTTATAGGAGTAAACAGGAAGAAACCAGATTGCAAGAGATTTCAACAATATTAACCAATTTCAGGACAAGGACACTACAAGTTGCAGAAATTATTTAGGGTCAACTAAAGTGGACAGAAACTAATGCAACATTTCTGAAGAATCTGCCATAGAAGGCTACAGAGAACTTGAATATAGAGTTTGAACTCATGGATTTCAATAGTAAGGTTGTTGTAAGATTGACTGCTAGGGTCAGGAAAACTTTGGAGAGATGTATGGATTTTTATAAGAGGATGCTCACAACACATAATAGATGTCAAACCTCTGCAGCAAAAGGAATACAAGAGTTTCTTGATTGGGAGGGACATTTGAAATACCTCCAAGATAGATTGCAAGAGGATGAGCTTAGCATACAACAAGGTAAAGGAATCACTGAGAAAGTGGTAAATAGTTTGGTTGCATAATCCACGGTTAGTAATTTCCTTTAGCAAGACCAGCTCAGGGTAAATCCACCCAAAAGAAACAAAAATTAAGTCACAACTGGCCATACATGAAGTGACAGTTAGATTGCTGGAGCCTACAGATTTCAAGACCATCGCTGCAGAATTTGCTGCATGGAAAGAATTCATTGGGGGATCAGTTGGGCCCTCCTATGTTTTGTCTTTTTTACATGTGGCACTTTTTGTAGATTATCTTATTTTATTTCTATTTTCCTAGTGCGAGTCACTAGAAGAAGAATATTGTAATTTGAAGAGTCAAGGAAGCCTAAAAGTCTGGGGTAACTCAAAATTCATTTGTAAATGTATAAATAGGGGTATAATAGAGATTAGAAGGGACTTTTTCTAGCGCATATAAGCTGAAGCTATTTGTATGAGAACTACTTCTTTTATGAATAAAGAGAACCAAATTTTGCTTGAGGAAGGACTGTATGAGTTTCCAAATGGATTGTGTGGATTGGTAAATGATGAACTATTTTTGTTTTAGCCTGCTATACAACTGTGAGATTGTTCTAACTTGTTGAATTATTTCTAAAATTTTTGAATGATTTTACTTTCTGTTAAGAATCTTGTGCATGAAATGAGTAATGAATGTTTTCACATGACAGAGCTATCTTTGTTTATATTTTGCTGATGTATTTATGTATTTAAGGATTTCAATAGCTACCTCTAGGATTCTGTATGCAATAGTATAATACATTACTCAATTAGATATAAACTATGCTCCCTTGGGGATAGGTAGATTAGTTTAGTTGTTGTTTGTTTTGGGTGATTGAGGAGCAATTGATTCATGTAAGGTGAGAGGTAATACCCTACACAACTCACTTGTGTCTCACTTGTGAGGTTCTTGTTTTGGAAATCACCTGCATTTAGTTTAGGCACTTGCATTTCATCCCTTAATACATAAAATACATAAAAGATGGACAAGGACGCAATTGGTAAAATAGATTTAAAAAAATATTTTATTTCTATAGTAGTTGGGCCACTAACCAGATAGATTCCCCATTTCAAATAGTAAATGATCTAATTGGGAACGATTATTGGGGAGAATCCCTACTGTTGGTACCTCATATTTTTTCTAGGAATCAACAGTTTTGGTGCTAGAAGGAGGGCCTCCAGTGCATGGATGGAAGAGGAAATTTGTTTTCTAGAAACTATTCCACTGGTGATAGCTCTGTAACTAAGTTTCCTGAAGATTGCATTTCTGAAGAAAGAATAGGCTATGACGAGGAAGGTACATAACTCCTCTACCATGTTCCATTTGAAGTAGTTAACCACTTGAGGAGACATACATGGTCTTATGTAAAGAATCTTGGAGGATTAAAAGCAATCCCTGAACTACCGAGAAGGAAAGCTTCCAAAAAAGTACATACTTACACTGAAGATTCAATTTTGGTGGGAAATTTGGAAGATTTGGTAAATTTGTTTATACAAGAGATTGTTCAACCACTTGATCAGTTGGGACCAGATTTTCCTGTTTTCCAGTCTCCAATATAGTCACATGTTTAGTCTCCACCACAGAATCCTCATCAAATCATGGATGGAAATGTACCCCCAAATGCTAATCAACCCAATCCACCACCACCTTGGAGAGCCAGAACACCACTCAACCTGGCTCCTCCTTTGCATGCTTTCCCTCAGAATCTTGAAAAGGCATTACCCAAGTTCGACACCGAAAAATGCATTTCGGTAGATGACCACCTTCAAAGTTTCTACTTGTCTCTTGAAATTTTGATGTTTAGCATGAAGATGTGGTATGCAGACTTTTTTCACATACCTTTGATGCTAATGCCTCTGCTTGGTATTTCGGTTTACAAGCAAACTCAATAACATATTGGAATACTTTTTTTAGGGTGTTTAAGAGCAAGTTTGGTAGTCAACAAACCACAACCACTCTCATGAAAGAATTGTTATATCTGAGGATGGAAAATAAATAAAAGCTGCAAGACTTTAAATAAAGGTTTGCTACTCATCTGAATAATTTCAGTGCTATAATAAAGCCTGCTGAAGAAACTTTAATAGAATACTACACTTCAACACTTTGTCCCAACATATCAATGTTTGTTAAAAGAGTAGTAAAACCTTCTTTGGTGGAAAATTATGAAGAAGCCAATAAAGTAGAAGCTGAACTTGAAAGCATAAACAAACACATGACATAACCATAGGTAAATACTTTCAGTGGTAAAAAACCGCTACTGCTAACCAGACCTAAGGAAGAACATTCAGCTGAATTGAAAAATGTAGTTAAGATGGTACACAAGTTATCAAATAAGATTGTAGATTTGGAAAAGGATAAAGAGGCTAGTTCATCCAAGAAATAGTTCAAACCCTATTTCAAGAAAATAGAATAGAGTGGAACATATCAACCACTTGTGTATACTTCTTCTGTTTTGAATTTTAATGAAGTAGGAATGGATCATTTCTGCACTTTTAATCAAGAACCTCATTCTGAAAAATGTTTCCCATAGTGGATTAACTCAATGAATATAGTTATGAATCAAATATTAGACGCTCAAATAACAGAGCCTGAGGTGAAATAAGAAAAAACAAATGAACCAGAACAAACACATGAAACCATGATGGTATTATGGGACGGTGCACCTACAATGGGATTAGATGAAGAGGAACCTACCGAATAAATTCAAATTTCAGCAGTTAATGTTACAACTAGAAGCAAAGGAACAGTAATGGATGAAATCTTATTACTACCTAAGATTAGGAAGATACAAGAAAGTACGAAGAATATTAGCAGTAATACTCAAACACCACCTATATCTGATTTGGTCACCACAAAAGATAAAGTTACATCATTTAGTAAGCATATCAAGGTTGTGGAGAGTAAAACAAAAAGCAATATGAAGGGTCCAGTATAATGGCAATATGGGATATGACATAGTAGAAGACATTAAGAAAATAGAAGAGGATATTTCTTTATTTGAATTGTGTAACTTAACTCAGCAAAGAAAGAGGCTCCTGGAAGCTTTTGATCCACAGCCCAGTAGATCCCAGGATGACATCCAATCAGATAAAGAAATCACTGAAGATAGAATTGGAGGGAAGTCTAAATCTCAAACTTTTCCATTTTTACTGTCTTTTGATATTTTCAACCATAATGTGCATAATTGTTTGGTGGATTCTAGATCTTCATCTAATGTCATGTCATTATCAGTATGTAAGAGGATAAATGGTAAACCTAAACCATATTCATGTAAGATCATTCAGTTGGACAGATCGATAATCAAAGTAATAGGAGAAATGAAAAAACATACTGATTTAGTTGTCTATAGATGAAAGGGTCTGCCGGTTTATAGACATCATGGTGGTAGATATCCCAAAGGCATATGGTTTGATATTGAGCATGGAATGGTATACAAACCTTAATGGGTATTTTGCAACTGATTGGCCGCACTTATGGCTACCCTATAAGAACAATCAGAATCAGATTAAGGTGATGAGGGAATCACACATGAAACACAATGTGACTCAATTGGAAGGGGAAAATGAGCCTATAAACTTATAACATTCAGTCTTAGGTACTATTTTATATAACTCAAACTTGGAAATGATCATGCTAAAGAAGACAGTCATGAGTCAGACATACAGTTTGAAATCCTTCATTTTTCATGGACTGACAATATTGATTGTAATATAGTTAACTTAGTTTCTAACTTATAAAGTAACACTAATCCCATAGATTTAGAATATAGATTTTGGTTGTTGTATTTTGATCATTCCAAAACTCAAAAGGGGTCAGGAGCAAGGTGTGTCCTGATTGATCCTGAAAAGAACAAACACTTTCTCTCTTGTCGACTAGAGTTTGAATGTATGAATAACACGACTGAATATGAAGCTCTGGTCCAGGGCTTGAAAAAGGCCATTGACCTTAAAGTTAAAAATTTAAAAGTATTTAGTGATTCTAAGATAAATGTCAGACAGATTAGGAACACAATTGATTGTTTGTCACCGCACTTAAAAGGCTACAAAACTGAAGTCTGGGATCTTATATCAAATTTCAATGCTTTCAATATCAATTCAATTCCTAGATTGCAAAATGCGGCAAATGATTTTTTAGTTGTTTCTGCTGCAAGGTTAGTACCCACTAATAAAAAATGCTCTATTGAATTGATTTTTAGACTATCTATACCAGACAATATCACAAACTTGAGAGTGTTTGATGATAATCAGCAAATCATAGTTTTTTTAACAAATGATGAAACTTTCAAGGACTGAGTGATTGATGATGAAGAGCATCAAGCTAATATTCAAAGTGGAAATTTCATGCCGAAAGGAGTGAAAACACTGGAAAGGTTTTTTGATCTAAACATCAAATCCAAAAGACCTGCAAATGTCAAAACAAATATTTCACATATGTAGTATGAACTAATTAATCTTGGGACAAAAGCCGAACCCAAGTATGTAAACTTGGGAAAATGTTGTTCACCAGGAGAAAGAAGCAAATTTATCAATTTGTTTCAACAATATAAGGACATTTTTGCTTGGACATATGAAGAATTGAAGACATATGACACCCATATTATCCAACATCGCATACCTATTAAAGTAGGAGTTAAACCATTCCAACAACCACTAAGGAAAATGCATCCCAAACTGGAACCGTTGATCCAAAATGAAGTTAGGAAGTTACTTGATGCAAAGATCATTTTTAGAGTTAGGCATACAAAGTGGGTGGTATATTTGGTGCCTGTAAGGAAGAAATTTGGTGAGGTAAGATTATGTGTAGATTTCAGAAATCTGAACCGAGCTTTAGATAAAGATAATTACCCAGTTCTACCAATGGAATAGATCCTACAAATGGTCTCGAGTTCAGAATTGTTCTCCCTATTAGATGGTTTTTTAGGCTATATCAAGTGTTACTAGCTGAGAAAGACATGTTGAAAACCACATTTTGAACAAAGTGGGGAACATTTTCTTATAGAAGAATGCCCTTCGAGCTCATCAATGCTAGAGCCACTTTTCAAAGGGTAATGAATATAGCTTTCTGGGGTTTAATTGGCCACAGTGTGGTAGTTTATCTAGATGATGTAACCGTTTTCTCTAAGAAGAGAGAATATCATGTGTTTTATTTGAAAGATTTTTTTTATCATTGTAGAAAATATGGTATATCTTTGAATCATAAGAAAAGAATCTTCGCGGTATTAGAGGGAAAATTGTTAGGCCACATTATTTCTAAGAAGGGAATCTCCATAGACCCGGAGAGAATAGAAGCCATATCTCATATTCCCTTACCCCACAACAAAAAGGGTATGCAATCATTCATGGGTACTATAAATTTTGTTCGAAGGTTTGTTCCTGATTTTGCACAGATAGGAAAACCTTTGCAACAAATGGTAAAGCAAATTGTGCAATTTAAATGGACCGAAACTAAGAAAGGGGCTTTTAATAACATCAAAGAAAAGGAATTTATTTTGTACACTTTTTCCTCAGATAACTCACTTGTAGCAGTGCTTACGCAAAAGGGTGAATTGGGAGATGAGTACCCAATCTCATTTATGAGCACTGGGTTAAAAGGGGCTGAGTTGAACTATCTTGCTGTAGATAAGCAAGCGTATGAAATATTTAAAGCAGTGAAACAATTCAGACTATACATCCTAAAAAACCGAACCAAGGTAATTGTCCCACATCCAGTGGTCAGAACCCCTTTTGTACAAAAAAAAATTGGGTGAACGAAGAGGGAATTAGGTGACAATGTTACAGGAATACGACTTGGAATTCAAACCAGCTACAATTATCAAAGGACAAGGGTTGTGTAAATCAATGGCTGAAGGTCAGAATAATGAAGATGATTATTGGAAAAATGAAGTAGAATTGCATATGAATGATATATGTCCTATCTTTACAGCTCCTGAAACCTGGTATAGAGATCTGGTACATTACTTCCAACAAGGATATTTGCCAGAACATTGGAATTCTAAACAAAGGAGAATGCTTCCTTTAAATTCAACCTCTTACCGAATAATTAATGGAGTTATTTTTAGGAAGAACTATGATGGGGTATTTCTGAGATCCCTCGAACAAGAGGATTCCTCTAAATTTATCAAAGAATTGCATGATGGTCCCGTTGGAGGAAATTTTTCAGGAGATACTACTTCCCACAAGATTCTAAGAGCTGGATATTGCTGGCCCACATTGTTTAAGGATGCTCATGACTATGTAATAAAGTGTGACATATGCTAGATAAGCGGTGGAAGACTAGAAAAAGAAACTAGACCTTTGCAACCAGTTATTATTTTGGAGCCATTCGAACAATGGGGTATTTTGACATCATTGGAGGAATTAATCCTAATTCTTCATTACAATACAAATATATCCTCATAGCTACTGATTACTTCACGAGATGGTTAGTAGCAATTCGAATACACAAAGTGAACGAGGACGTGGTCATTGAATTCTTACAAGAAAATATCATGACCAGGTTTGGGGTTCCAATTTCACTTGTCTTTGATAATGCGTCTTATTTTTCATCAATTAAGTTAACTGAATTTGCTAGTGAAAAGGTAATTAAGTTGCATTATTCTACGAATTATTATCCACAAGGTAATGTGTTAGCTGAATCAACTAATAAAAAATTATCAGAATCTTAAAGAAGACTGTTATTGAAAATCAGAGAAGTTGGCACATAGCTCTTCCCAATGCACTGTGGGCAGACAGGGTTACCCCCAAGAATTCGTTAGTAGTGTCCCCTTATACTTTGGTCTATGGGAAAGAGGCTATCCTACCCCAAAACATTTTACTCCCATCCTCTCAGTTAGCCGAAGCTTCACTAGGATCTCGAAGTGAAGTTTTACAAGCTCGAATTAATACCTTGTTGAAACTTGAAGAGTCTAGGCTTAAGTCCAGAGAGAGATTTAAGAACCAATGAGAGATTGTCAAAATATGGTTTGATAAACATAAATACAGAAACGGAAGTTTTGATATTGGAGACTTGGTTCTCAAGTGGAATCACCCGCATGATGAAAAGGGAAAGCATACAAAGTTTCAACACCTGTGGGTTGGCCCATTTCAGATTGCTGAAAAGCTAGGCCCCTCGACTTATAAGTTACGGGATTTACATGGGTGGGAAGAGAATCTTCCTCTTAATGGTTTGGTTCTCAAACCTTATTTCACTTAGTACCTTAAGAATTCTTTTGTACATAAATAAACAATTTCTTATTTTTCTTGCATTTTAATTTACTTTAGTTCATTTTGATTTGGATTTCAAATTAAGCATCTGTTTTATTTTGATGTTTTGGTTTATTTTAGTTCCTTTTCCATAATAATCCAGCTCCATCTTTTGGTTCTTGGGGGATATTGGAATCTGAATAAACAACCAACTTTTTTAATCCAAGAATTGCTCATTGGAATTTATCTATGGAACAATTTGATCAAGACAAGATTCTTTAGTTTGATAGATTGCTGAAGGAAAGTTATTTTAAGAACACATTGAAGTGCTATTTAAACCTTGTAAACTAACTGAGGTATATAAGGTCTAGAATACTATTTTGGGGCTCCATTTACTTTTACATTAATGTTTTTCCAAGGAATATTTCCGCAAAAATACCCATAGAAAGGAAGCAGACTGGACAGGTGTATGGTATTCAAAATGATCCCATGCCATAAAATGAAAGCCAAAAGGCTTATTATAAAGAGTCAAAATTCTAGAACAAAAAATATATATCAAAAAGATCTACTGAAGGCATAAATTAGTAAAATGATTAGAATTCTCAAAAGGTTCTTCTCCGTCTGTGAGCTGAAACAAGTCATCACTCACACAAAAGGACATTATGGATGGAAGAACCTAAATCAAATATCAAATATAAAATAAGCAATCCATGAAGACTCAAAAGACAAAAGTATTAAGCATCAAAAGAATGCAAAAGGCATTGGAATGAGGAACAAACGAATGCGTCTGTCTAACTCTGTCTCGATCATATGGTGTCATATCCAATAAAAACCAAATACAGAGGTAAAATTAATCTCATATTTTCCCCCAAAGAGTTATCGGGACTTTTTAAGCCTGGCTACCATACCCCAAAGGACTACAATCAATGAGATGTTTTGAGTATTACATTCCTGGAGAAGTTTAGACTCTTAAATAATCTTGGAAAAGACTAGGATACGTTGCTCTAATCAAATTCCATAAAGCAGTTTGTGTTTTGAAAGACAGTTTTTTCAGAGATCATTGTTCACCAACCAGTCGCCAATTGTTGCTATTGCAACCCCTACCCGAAATTTTTTATGATTTTAGGGCCCCTCCTTATTATCCTTTTTAGCTTTCTTAGACTGATATCATTCTTGGATGACCCTTTTCATGACTTAGGTTTTTTCAGCAAGTTAGAAAAAACGTTTTGCACCAAGTTAAAAAAATCACCTTTCTCCTAGTGTGTTGGAAGAATTCTTGGATTTTTTCTAACACGCCGGAGAAAATCTGACTTCCTTCCTGAGATCTCCCGACCAATTTTGTGTTTTCTTTTTTCCCTAGGCTTACACCTTTGTCAGAGTTTTTTGGGGTTTTCTTCTGATAGTTGTGAATATTTTTAAGATTTGGAGCCATTATGTCCGGCTAGACTCATCTTTTGAAGTTGACAATTCTTTTCACTGAGTCCTGCTGATGGTTGCATCTAAAATATCCATTCATAGTCAACGTGATCAGCTTGGACCTAGCTTTCACTACCGATCAAAAGTTTCTTCATGAGTCTTCTGATGACCTTTTCGTCGGGTGTTCCCAACAAAGTTTTTCGATAGTGTTGGTAGAATCTTAATATTTTTTGGAAGAGAGTAGAAAATTTTATGGCTTGTAGCCGATCTTTCATTGTCGAAACCTTTGGATGAACTGTGCCGACGCTGTTTTGCGGTTGTCTTTTGACAAAGCAAGTCAATAGATGCGGCAGAGTTAGGATGTTATAACCGATACTGTCAGGAGAATTATCTGTCTCTTTTTTATCCTGAATTGGAGGATTACCTGATGAGATTTTAGGAACCATAAGGTCGTTTTCATTTACACACCCCAAAGACTGCATTTAATGCGTGTTTGATGATTTTTATATATAGCTTGTGACGCTTTGTTTACACACTATTACTCTGTTTGATCACATCCAGCTGTTGATTGCTTGTTGGAGCCTGGGGTTCATTTCATCAAGCTCCACGTCCTTTCACCGTTTTTCGGGTAGGCCTCTAACATCATCTGGTTTGTGTTCGATGAACTATTTGGGTAAACAAGATTTCGTAAAACAACATTGTGGGATTTCTTTGTTTACGGGGTTGGTTTTTTTTTTACCTCTTCCGTGGTTTTAAAGTCTTTTCCCCAACCTCATAGGGCTTGATTTGTTTTTAGCTAGATGACCCTTGTAGGATCTCCCCAAGCCAATTTGCATTAGAATCCCCAACCTCCCTATTTATTTTGACCTAGTTTGCAACCTAGTCATGGTTTTTCACCTTCTCCAAGCCATTTTTTCTATACCACTCAGACCATGGACATGGATAGCTCATACCCCTGGTGTTTCCATGATGAGGCTAAGGAGGGTCAAGTTTTTCACCATCCACTCCTCGTCTAGTTTTTGTTCATTTGCAGTGATAGGGGATTGGTGAGGCACCGAGCTCAGAGGGCCACCATTTTCCTTTGATTTATGGCCTATGGTTTCCGTTAGAAAGTATATTTCCCTTTTTGGCCAGCGTCATGGTTTCAAAAGGTTTCAAATTCGACCTAGTATTGTTTGAGTTGCCACTGTTTCCTCTGTAGCTTTTTCTCGAGGGTAATAAGGTTAATGAAAGGAGGTTTTGCATAGGGTTTAAGAATGATTTTGATGATTCTTCTATATTGTGTTTTCGAACACCAGACGATTTAGAGTTTGAACTTCTAAAGCAACTATTAGAACCCGCACTTGAGCTGATAGTTCCCCTTCTGGTTTGACCTTGCCTCAAAGTTTTAATGATGGCTAGAGATGACTCGGTAACGATATATTTAATGTTCTCCATGGACACAATTTTATTTTTGAAAGAAAAACATGATTCATTAGCTAAATTT
This sequence comes from Pseudotsuga menziesii, assembly GCA_001517045.1. Lineage (NCBI taxonomy): Eukaryota > Viridiplantae > Streptophyta > Pinopsida > Pinales > Pinaceae > Pseudotsuga > Pseudotsuga menziesii. The sequence continues at coordinate 311,890 of LPNX010425389.1, forward strand.
TTCCTACATATCTTGCAATCTTACAGTAGCATCTCGTTTTCTGTTTGTATGAATGCATGTGGTTTTTTAATCGCAGGGACATTAAGTTATTTCTTGATGTGATTGTGTCATAGCCTCAGTCCTCACACAACACCATGCCAAAGAAAGGAAAGAAGAAATCCAAGGCTGCTGAGGAGGACTTAGACTTGGAAGTCATGCCTAGGATAGAGATAATTTATGAAGATACCAAAGCGGTCACTAGAGCTGAACCATAGTTCAAATGGGAACAAATATATCCCATGATCACAGATCAGAAGGTCCCGGATGTGGGATTAGAAGATATAACTCTGTATGAAAACATAATGAGATCCAGGATCACAAAGATATCCATGTGACCTTAAATTGTCCCTTGTGCTAAGGTGATAGGATGTATTTTACCTAAAGCAGGCACAAATACTATGATCATGTATAACATCGAAGGAAAAGGTTTTTCCTCCTTCACCCCTATGTACATATCCAAATATTGCAATATACCAGCCCCTGAAATCAGCATGAGGGATGACTCGATAAATGGTCTGATTTTATACTATATCGAGTGTGCAAAGATGATGATGATAGCGGGAAAGCCATTTTGATAGAAAGCATTTGGAAAATATGAAACTTCCAGCTTGCGCACCCCCTACAGACTTGTAGCCCAAATACTCAATAGAAATTTGGTAGGGCCCATGGGAATTTCTATAAGATAGGTTGGATCCCACTAATGTATTATGTGACCATGCAAGGCACTATCTTAAATTGGGAAGACATTGTAGCTAACATCTTGTATTCCTCCATAGGTGATGCACTAAGAGGACTACTACAAAGAAAATCAGAATTCTACATGGGGTCATATTTAATTGATTGTATCGTATTCCTGTACCCATTCTCAAAATTGAACTGTAGCTGGAACAAATACAAGACACCCATTTACACTGCATATAAGGTCTTATGGGCTCATAAGTATCACAATGTTTACAATCTTATCTGTGAGGATATTTTGATGCCACTCTACCAGTTGATCTTTCTTGAAGAGTGCAAGTGTATGTCTGAGAGTGCACTAGAATTTATAAGTGAATATGGATATTATTTTTTCTCTGAAGAAGGCACCTATATGAGGATGTACAAAGGGACTAGAGCCCTGTCACTACTTCCTAAGTATGCCACTGATTACATCGTTCATAAGGAAGCAGTAAGAAAACTTTTTCTGGATGGATTCTGGAATTCTCTGTTTGACATGAAGAAGGAGGTCTACCCACTAATGCCTTTCTATGTTGGAAGCTACAAGTTTTCAAAATTAAATAGCACACCATATTTTGTGAAGGACCTAGAAAATTTCCACTTCAGTGAGAAGATTTTTCATAGGAACGATTACTAGGGCAAGGTTGTTGCACATTGTGCACTTGTAAAGGTAAATTTTGAATACTCTGACCATTGGGACAAGGACGAAGATATTTTTAGAAAAACATGAAATATGACTGCTTTAAATAAGCATTCCAGACAGAAAACCACAACAGCAGAAGGAAAGGGAAGCAACAACACTACATAACAAGAAAAATAGAAAGAAGAAGCTTCCCAGAAGAAGGAAGAAGAGGCCCGAAGGTTAGTTGAAGAAGAAGATAAATTATTAGCTGAAGGGGCCCAAAGACAAAAGGAATAAGAGAAAAATAAAAATAAAGAAGAAGAAATAATGCAAAAGGAATCAACTAACAAAGCAAGAGAGGAGGCAGAGAAAAAAGCTAAAGAATTAAAGAGGAAAGAGAAGGAAGACTGAGACAGGGAGAATTTTGAACAAGATACTACTTAGGACAACCTAACAGACCCTCCTTCCACATTGGGAGACATGATGACAGGAGGTCACCTCCATTTTGCAAAAATAGGGTTAGTTCCCTTTACTCCATCCAAGCAACATGCATATTCATGCCTGGATAAGGTAGTCTTTGACCCTAAATGGAAAACAATTGTTCAGAGGTTTGAAAAGAAGTTAAAGGTGGGCACCCATCCTGAGGTAATCATATTTATTGAAAAATATGTCATGAAAGGTATCGATGAAGATCCACAACTGATGACCTCAATTGGTGTCGCAGCAACTCAAGAAAATTCCTATAATGTTGACAGATTGAAAGAAACTGTAGATCAATACAGGGAAAAGATGATCAGAGTGAAAGATACTATGATGAAAGAAAGAGGGGAATGATGAGAGCTGAAGAGGAAACATGAGGCCACTCTTTCAAAGTTAGAAATACTTCAGGAAGCCGACCAGGTTTTAGAATCATAAAAGGATGCCTTGGTGATTTCAAATACCATCGCTGAGGGAGAAAAGAAAGACCTGGAAAATAAGATTTCAGATTTAGAGGTGCAAAATTCTGCTACTGATAGACATGCATAGGAGCTAAATTCCTGAGTAACATAGTTGGAGGCACGAAGCAGCTCATTGGAAATTCATCTCAAGGAAGCCAATGAATGACAGATTGATATAACCCCTCTCCAAGAGAAATCCCCCCTTATCAGGAGGAAAACATATCAGGTTCATCTTAAGCCTGCAGAAGAATTTTATAGGATTAAACGAGCAAAAAACATATTACAAGAGATTTCAGCAATATCAACCAATTTCAGGGCAATGACACTACAAGTTGCAGGAATTATTCAAGGTCAACTAACATGGAAAAAAACTAATGTAGGATTTCTAGAGCATCTGCCACAGAAGACTACTGAGAACTTGAAGATAGATTTTGAACTCATGGATTTCAGTAGAAAGGTTGTTGCAATATTGACCGCTGGGGTCACCGAAACTTTGGAGAGATTCATGGATTTTTATAAGAGGATTCTCACAACACATAATAGATGTCAAACCTCTGCAGCAAAAATAATCCAGGAGTTTCCAGACTGAGAGGGACATTTGAAATACCTCTAAGATAGATTACAAGAGGTCGAGCTTAGCATACAACAAGTTAAAGGCATCACTGATAAAGTGGTAAAGATTTTGGTTGCACAAGCCATGGTTAGTAATTTCCTTTTGGAAGACCAGGTTAGGGTAACTCCACCCGAAGCAATAGAAATTAAGTCACAACTAGCCATACATGAAGTGACAGTCAGATTGTTTGAGACTACGTATTTCAAGACCATCGTTGCAGAAGATGCTTAATGGAAAGAATTCATTGGAGGATCAGTTGGCCCCCCTAAGTATTGTCTTGTTTACATGTGGCACTTTTTGTATATTATGTTATATTATTTATATTTTCCTAGTGTGAGTCACTAGAAGACGAATTTTGTAAGTCGAAGAGTCAAGGAAGCCTAAAAGGATGGGGTAACTCAAAAGTCATTTGTAAAATGTATAAATAGGAGTAGAATAGAGATTAGACTTGGACTTTTCTAACGCATATATGCTGAAGCTATTTGTATGAGAACTACTTCTTTTATGAATAAATATAACAAAATTTTGTTGGAGGAAGGACTGTATGAGTTTCCAAATGGATTGTGTGGATTGATAAATGATGAACTATTTATGTTTTATCATGATATACAATTGTGAGATCGTTCTAACTTGTTGAATTATTTCTTCAATTTCTGAATGATTTTACTTTCTGTTAAGAAGCTTGTGCATCAAATGTAATGAATGTTTTCACATGATAGATCCATCTTTGTTTATAGTTTTCTGCTGTATTTATGTATGAATAATTTGAACAGCTACATGTAGGATTATGCATGCAATAGTATAGTACATTACTTAATCAGATATAAACTCTTATCCCCTAGGGATTGGTAGATTAGTTTATTTGTTGTTTTCTTTGGGTGATTTAGGGGAAATTGATTCATGTAAGGCGAGAGGTAAGACCCTGCGCAGCTCACTTGTGTCTCACTTGTGAGGTTCTTGTTTTGGAACTCACTTGCATTTAGTTTAGGCACTTGCATTTCATTCCTTAATACATAAAATACATAAATGGCGGACCAGGATGCAACCAGTAAAACAAATTTAAAACTTTCTTTTAATTCTATTGTATTTGGGCCACTAACTGGACGGATTCCCTATTTCAAATAGTAAACAATCTAATTGGGAATGATTGTTGGGGAGAATCTCTACTGTCGGTGCCTAATATTATTTCTAGGAATCAACAATACCTTAACAAACGAAGGTTGATCTAAGTAGTCCTTCAATCCTCCTCTTGCTCCTCTTGATCAAAGAGACCTACAAAATGAATTATACCTTCCTCAAACTAATATGACCACATTTAAAACAATGATAATCAAAGTAATATGAAATCCTAATCTGATTAACATAAACATATGATCATAAACAGAGATTCAATCACACATTGAAAAACGATTTGGGAAGAAGAAGTGAATCACATATTTATTAATCATGAAAATAAGTACAAATACACCTTCTCTTCACGTTGGGAACCTCATGAAACCTTGATTCGGTTCTATTGCTTCTCTTCTGCAAGGAAGTAAGCCTCCAAGCTCTGCAACACAAGGAGATATATTCTAGGACAAAGGTGGGGGGAAAAAGAGTCTCAATTCCTCCACCCTAACAATGCAAAATTTCAAGTCCCCTATCATGGACCTATCTACCTATATTTATATGTTTCTAAAGAGATAAGGTCGAATATAAAGTAGTTACAACTGAAGGAGTCAATTGTATAACCACTCAAACTACCCAAAATTCGAGAAACATCCATTTTTTACGTGCACAGAGAAGATCCGTGGGATGCAGTGACAACAATCACGTATGCAAGTCAATATACGCGAGTTGTCGTGACAATATTCACGTATGCAATTCGATATGAACGGGTAGCTTATATGACATTTTTCCTGTACAAAGTGAAATACGTGGGTTCCATGTATGGCATGTCACATGTACAAAGAGGAATACTCAGGTACCATGTATGACAAGTCGTGTATAGGTCAAAGATGCTCATTTTAAGGTTAATTTTGGGGATTTTCATACTTTGGTGTCTTCTAGAAATTTTTATCCGACTCAGATACTTGTCTAATGATGCATAGAAGAGGTCAAAAAGAGTTACAAAAATATATATATGGGTCCTCCAATATAATTGTTTTTTCAATGACTTTCATGAAGTGTCGTCGTGAAAGTGTCGACATGCGACAGAATCATGGGAAAGTGGTCATAGGAAGAGATGTGTCATTTTGGGCTATAACAAATCCACCCTAATGTATGATGTTAGCAGGGAAAACGATAACTGAAATACAATATAAAGCACACAACTAAGTATGGAGAGAGAAGAGAATCCAAGATCAAAAGGCTCGAATAGAGGTACTTGAAAGAGAGATACATGTCAGAAAAAAATGATCTCTGGGACATACAAGTCCATATACAAATGATCACCATAAATATACAGGTGGATCCAACATATGTATAACTGATGAAAATATCATGGTCGCTAAATATTTAAAAAAGTGCCATATCAAATCTAAAGGAGTCATGGCCACAAATGAACAAGGTGGATCCATGCTCAATAATCAATCAGAACCACACGAATACAAGGTGGATCTATGTCTCATCAAAACTTCATATGAACTGTGACAAGGTCTTGTGCAACTAGGGCAATAGAAAAAATAAAACGATGCTAATGTCGACCCAAGGTCTTCAATCCAAACCACCCAAAGGGTACGAATCCTAACCATGTGAATAAAGGAGATGAATTTGAACATGGAGGAAACCATTTGATTACTAACAATTAATGAGAACCGTTAACAAACACAAGGGAAACCACCATTAATGAAAATTGTCCCCAAGGTACCTAGTACATTCTAACAAGTGTGAATAAAAGGACTTGAATTCAAACACTTGAAGAATCCATTGAGTAGGAGACAGTAAGGTATTCCCACTACCAAATAGTGAGGGAAATTGAAACTAATGACTGCAATCCCCAAAGTACTGTCATAAAATATAAATCTCATTCCCATAGAAAGAGGTGTTACATGAGTCGATAGGAAGAAATATGTTGGAAGGAAGGCATTAATGAATCCTCCATCATCCAAGACAAGGTAAGTCAAAGACTAGTTGGGTCTGGAAATGAGATTGAATTTCAAAACAAGAACCATCGAAGACATGATGTAATGAATTGATACCAGGGAATGGATGACACAAAAGGTCAAGGAAAATGCAGAATGGCCAACAAAGGTTTAATCCTTGAACAGTGAGCATGACACAAAAGTGACTTAGGCATATTTTGAAATAAAAGGCACCAATGAAACAAATATTCAATGTAGGAGATATTGACAGATTCCCCATATAATTGGAAAAGAAACCAACTAGAGGAGTAAGAAACTCTAAATTGAGATAAGGTCAAAATACTAGGACCCAACTATTGATAGACTCAAAACTGGTGTTTTTTTCAAGGAGACAAGACTTGATTCCGTGATGTAAAATGCATTTGAGTGAAATTCCCTTCCCTATTTCTTGTAAAGGTTTAACGAGTCCAAGAAATCAAACTTGGGACCTTCTTCATTTTTGGCAAGCTCAAAGAAGAGACAAAAGAATCCTTGATAAAGTACTGATTCGTGGATTTTATGAGCCTGACTTAGTGAATGCTCGACGATGTTTTCATAGTTTTGAGAGTCTAAAAAATCCAAAGAAGACTCCAGGGGGATGATTTTTTGTAAAGGTAGTCTCCTAAGTCCAAAAAAGTGTAAAACAATACAGAGGAGAACTCTCTTATCCCAGGTGAACTAATGTATGTCTTTTTCATAGTTAGTCGACAAGGTCCGAAAAAGGGGTAAACTATCACCAGACTGACATAGCTTCAGAAGTGACAAGTAGCCTGAGTTTAATGAGTGTGAAGGAAGGAAAGATCACTTGAAAATATCCATTTGATTATGAGAAATGGGGCTTACAATAGTAAAACTCGATGCTTTACTCTTTAGGTTTTAGCGATCATGACATAGACATAAAGTACAATCAGAATCTTTTTCATGTTTAGGTCCAAAGCACAAAAAAGAGAAAAGTAAGCCTAAAAAGGTTCCTTTTCCATAATTTTATTCATTCAGCTTCGAAAAAGAGATAAACCTATGCCTGAATATACTCTTCTCAATTCCAAAGAAAAGAGAGCGCTTATTTTTTGTAAATAATCCACATGGTCTGAAAAAGATATAAACTACCGTTGATGGGGATGATTGTTCATGTTACCTTAATGAGTCTGAAAAACAAGTTTACTCAACAATATAGTCAAATTTAAGGATTCATACCAAGGCTTAAAGATAACTCCATATCTTTCCTGTGAATTTTTAACAAGTCCAAAAAAGTCAACTCGCGACCTCCTTACTGTTTTTAACGAGCTTGAAGGAGAGAAGAAAGAATGCTCTAAATTCAAGGAGACAAGTGTCAGAGGTAGGAGAAACAAGTTCCAAGTGCGAGGAACAAACCTATGCATAATGCAAGGAGCACGAGCAGGATAAAGACACTTGGGGAACATCTGCTCAAGGTAAAGGGTGTCAAGTTGCAAAGGAACAATGGTACATGGCTGAGCAATGATGAGAGTGAAGATGAGGGATTATACAACGAGATAAAACCATGGAAGACGATATCAGGCTCATAACTGTGAGCATGGTACATGAAAATGCAGTTACATATTGAAAAACAAGGGGAGGTCAGTAAACAATTGTGGATCCAACTATAAATACTGTCTCTAAGAAACAACAACATCATAATCACATTCAGAAGAAAAGATCTAATGCAGGTCACTCTGGCATAAAAACCTGTGACTTTTCTATCTTCTACAAAAGGTTTAGTCAAGGCATAATCAACCAAAGAGGACTCTATTGTTCCAAGGCCTAAGGGTTCACAATCAGTAAGATCAACCTCAGAAGAAAAGAAAATATCAACAGAGGAGATAGAGTCTACAGGAACAAACTCTGTATCACACGAGTTTAAAAATTCATAAGAAAAATCAAACTCATCAGGATCAATGGCTTTCTGTTTGAAGGGAGAGTCTGAAGACTCATCAAGACCAACACAAGAATACCAATCCATGGGAAGATCAAGCTTACTAATAAAATTTGGGTTAGACTTAGTCATAACTAAACAGACATCCATAAGAAGGTCAAACTGTATCAAAGACTCTAGGAAGACTTGATCCGAAGGAAGGAGATCATCCAAGATAAGACACATGTGTAAACTTTCAAATGGATTGACAGAGTGGAGAGAAGGCTCCATAGTCTGCATATGATGACTCACATGTTCAACTATTGGGACGAAGTCCCGAGAAGCCTTAATCATGAAAGTAGAGGTTTCTTCTCAGTAGTAATTGAATGCAAAGGACATGAGTCCACATAGCTCACTCGTGGAGGGGTAGTGTCTATAGAAACACTAGGAATCAATAAAGGAAAGATTTGGTCTCTATTTGTGTCAGTAGAGGGATCAAGAAAATCCAACTGATCGATAGTGACAATTTATTCTCCATGATTAAAGTACATCACACGAATGAATGTTGACACCACATCCTGCATGGCATAAACATAATCACACATGAGGAGCATATTAAAGTCCAAGGGGTCTTCTATCACCATGAAATCAAATAAGACAGTCTTCCCACCCAAAGTAATAGGTGTTTGAGTAATAATTCCCAAGGCTATACTATTTCTTCTATCAAAATCCAGTAACTAAATAGTAGTCAATAGAAGGCTGGGAGATTACATGCCTCACCAAGCACAAGAAGACAAGATACTATCTGAGTCTCCTTCATTAACAATACAACTAGTAATCGTGTATTGTCCAACTTTAACCTTTATCTGGAAAGGTGCATCATAAGGAAGGAACAACTCAACTAGGTTATCCCAATCAAAGGAAGCAATATGAGATCTTGTTGCGGGTTGATCCAAAGTGAATTTAGTTCCCTCTTCTTGAGTAATTTTCAAACTGGTAGTGAAGAAAATGTGACTAGAAGACACTTCTCTCTCCAAAATAAGAGTGGGATTGATTGACAATGGAATCGATTCAACCAATTCGTGAAAGTCACTTTCCGATGGGAGAGTAGGAATGACTAAATATGACATTGGTTCAATCACATAAGCATCACTCTCCAAAAGACAAGTGGGGTGAACAAAATACTGGATTGGTTCGACCACTTGATCAACCAAAGGTTGAGTAGGTGGTTGAGAAACTACAGGTTTTTTAGGAGAAGGAAACCCTTGAGTCTCATACCAAGCTCTTTGCACCTCTGTGATAGCAGGGAATTGGTGAGTAAGATGATATCCCTCACATAGTTTAAAAGGGAAATTAATTTTTCACTTCGAATGACCAATTTTCTCAATGGTGTCAACATGACTAGAAGTGGTTGAATGTTTTCTCTCAGAATGACCTACATAGGCTGATAGTTTTCTCCCAACATGGCCAACAAAAGCTGGGTGACTGGGTCCAACTTGACTAAGAGAGGTTGGTTGTTGAAAAAATCTAGGATATTCAAAAATGAGATGACCATGAAACATAACTCTTCGTAACTCCCCGATGGAAAGACATTGATAAGTAATGTGGTCTCCCTCACAACTCTTACAGGGAAACTTGGGATTATGTTTTGAATGGTTAGTATTTTCAATAGTGTCGACATGAATTGTAGTGGCTGACTCTTTTCCCTCAGCATGAACCACAAAGGCTAAGAGATTTCCCCCAGCATGACTTGCAAAGGGTGAGAGACTGGGTTCAACATTAGCTGTAGAGGTTGGACAGGTAGGATCAACATGCTTTGCAACAGTTGAGTTTGTTCCCCCAACATGACCTTCAGAGGCTGGGTGGATTGATCCAACATGACCTATAGAGGTTGGATGGGGAGGTTCAAATTGACCTAAAGAGGTTGAACGAGTGTTCTTAGCATGAACCATAGAGGCTAAGTGAATGGATCCAACATGACCTAGAAAGGTTGGAAGGATCCCACTAGCATGATCAACAGAGGCTGGATGGTGAAGATCAAATTGACTTGTAGAGGTTGAGTGAATATATCCAAAATGACCTGCATAGGTTGGATAGGTTCCCCCAACATAAACTATAGAGGCTGGGTGGTGATTTTAAAACTGAATTGCAGAGGTTAAACGGGTGCCCCGTTTCTTACGAGTGTTCTTCATATTCCTCCTTCTCTTACTCCTTTTATATTGGTGGTTACTAGCGTCAAAAATTTCACCGCATGAGGTAGAAAGAGGAGAGGAAGCTCCAGGTGAAGGGGAACCAGTGTTGTTGGGCCAGGAAAAGGGCTAAGAAAATTGCACAAGGAAGAAGCATGCATATAAGAAATGAAGGGAAAAAGGCACGTGTGACAAAAGGGAAAAGAAGACTAAGAAGGAATCGATGCAAAAAAGATAAAAACATGTGTGCAACAGAGAAAGAACATGAGGAAAGCTGTGACAAGGAAGGCAAATCCAAATTGGTGGAAGAGGCGGGTGGACAAGTTAAAGCGAGAAGGTGGAAGTCAAGGAAGACTGTAGAAGGATGAGCCAGCAGAAGAAGGAAGGGCAATTTTGCAGCTAGTTATGACTGGTACAGATGAGCTGAAAGACGTTTCCATGACTATTTAAAGCTGTGGTTAATGTCTTCCAAGAATTTCATGGCTAGGTATGGGACAACATTTATGTAACAGAAGATATTTTTAAAGTTGTTGAGTCTATAATAACTGAGTTGTACCCATTCAACCCTGTGAGGTCTTGTAAATAATATAAATAGGATAAAATCGCTCTGTATAAGGGTTCATTCAGCGATATAGATAGGATGCAGTTGGAGAGTCAGTTAGATTCCACTAGATTTTAGTAAGGTTGAGTAGAAGTAGAAGGCTATTGAGCCACGGGTCTTGCAGATTTGTGTGTAGACCGCTAGAAGAAGAAGGAATCTGTAGCTGAGTGCATAGATAGTAGGATAGAAGAGTTGATATAGGATGTGTGCGGATCATTAGGTGTAGATAGAAGAATAAACTAGAGAGAATGAGAGCAATAATATTGATTCAAAGACATATCTTAAGAACAGTCTGCATGTTGTAGACTACAAGGTGCTATATCCATTTCTCATGCTAGATGAAGAGCACCTTGGTGGTTTTTCCCATATGGGTTTCCACGTTATTCCTTGTGTATATAAATGAATGTTGTTAAATGGTGATTGTCTACATGAATATTTGCTTAATGTCTATTATTACATTTACTAGTGAATGTATATCATAATCTGGTTTATCTGTGAATGAATGGTTAAGTGTTAGTTGGAATGCTATGTATGAATCATGGTTAAGTTGTTAATTCCAAGTATAGTTACCCACTGTCTGAGTAAGTATAATGGATCAGGTGCGTCGCACTTTCACATCATCTATTGGGTTATAAGGATGACACTAGGTCGCATGCACGTCGCGACGCTTCTCAGTACTGTCAACGTGCTGTAGTAAGACTCCATCCTATCGCCTTGGCCCCGTGCCAAGGGACTATAATCCCTCTCCAATTATGGAAACATGGTTCTGGCACTTACCCATTAGATATCTTGGGTGAGACTGCGCCTACCTCGCAAGCGTTGCCGAATGAGCTTTCTCTATCGGGATGATGTCTTGTATTTTATTGTTGGTATTCTAGTGTTGTTGAATCGCAGGTCGAGACAAGAAAGAGAAAGAGGCCAACAAGTGTTTTGATTCCCTTGATATAAGGAGCTTACTTGAGAAACATCATGAGAATTTAGGATAGTTGGAGTGGAAAACAACCACATCGGTATCCCTAGGGTGAATCCAGGTAGATTCAAGGTGGCCATCAAAATAACACCAACATTCCCTATGAGAGGAATAGTACAAGGAGTTCCCAGCATGGGAATCTCTTGGTTGGTGTTCAAAGGGGTGTTAGCCACAGTTTCAAACAATAATACAAAGTCTAGGTCAATAAGAAACCAACAGTATAAAGAAGACACCACTAGAAAAATACCTAAGTATCTAGCCAAGAGAAAAAATATGCCTTCCAAAGGAAAGTATGGGATGATGAGGGCCTAGAAATAACTAGTGAAGGAAGGAGAGTAGTTACTTGGTCTGTCATAAAGAGCCCTCTGGGTGGAAGCATTGGAATCACCCAACTGGTCTCCCAGATTGTCTGTCGAGGTTACCTTCCAAGTATACCCTAGGTGCACTATAAATAGCCTTCCAATGCCACCCATGTAAGATCCTAGCAGACTAGATACTAAGGCTACCAAAATCATGGAGAAACTCCTGCGGAATAGTCGTCAGTCCAGCCGATGCACATGGGCATGGTAGCTAAGCCCAACTCCAAACAGTACCAGGCACCACATGAGGTCGAGAGGAGGTACTGGATGAGTGCCCAAATGTGCAACAACTTTGGTGTATGAATTACTAAGAAGTGGAGGGGTATCTCCAACAAATCAGTATTGCACGACCTCGTGCTTGACTCCTGTGTGAGAGGATATTTCTGGTGTATTTCCCAATGAAGTTGGATTTTCTAATAGATAGGCCACTATGTTTGATTTTAAATTTTTGGGTATTTAATATATTTCTAACCCAAAATACTATCCTAGACTAGTGTGTGTCATCCCTATAAGCAAATCGTTACTAATAAATTTTAAATATTAAGCGTTTATTTTAAAGGGCTGTTGATTACTCAAATGGGGTGGCGAAAGTGAAACCAATGGCGTTTTGACCTAATGTTGAAACAAAATGCTTAAGAAAAGAGTACAACAAAAATACAATCTAATTCTTTTTCTTTTTCAAACAAAACTTGAAAGCCACAAAATAACAATTTCTTTTTAATTTTTTCAAGAATAATGATATGTAGTGTATTAAAGACAAAATCCTAATCTACATGCATATTAAACAACTATATGTTCTTTTTATTTTTATTTTTCTTTTATAAATGAAAAATAAAAACTACCTACAAACTAAAGTATGTAGATGACAAGAACAAAGCGAAAGAAACTCTATTATACAACCACCAAATAGACTGTAGACTGCCCTAATGTTAGTATAAACCCTACTTGGAAGGGAAAATTACATAAGAGACAAGTCAACTACTTAGGTAGGGTGAATTTAACCAGCAATAGAAGAAGGAAACAAACACCAAAAAGATTATGAACTCAGACAAATATCACTAACAGAAGCTGACCAAAAACATAAGCCAAAAGTCAAACAAAGCAAAGGGGTGGGGGGGGGATGAGAAAAGAGGAAAGCTTAATTCTCCAAAAGAAATTTCAACCTAGATAAAGAAAATCCAAAAGGGATTACACTAACTCCCTGGTGTCATGCACTTGTAGAGGACCCCAAAAAACCTACCAAACAACCCTCAAACAACAGAAAAAAACCACAACAATGAGGAAAAAACATTGTTTTAGGGGCATCTGCGAGTTTCCCTACTAATAGGTCACAATTCATATGCAGATTTCCAGTGTAGCAGGTCACATGTACATCCCAAACACGTGACTGTGGAGTCTGCAACTTGTGTATGGGTTGGAAAAGGCCCAAAAGCTCCAAAAACTACCTTAGGAAGCTAGGGGAGGTGTACTATCAGGCTTAGAAGGTGTTCCTAAGAGGAAAGAAGTACCTAAAACCTTACAAAATTATAGAAGAAATATAGAACAACCCCAATAATATAAGTCTCTCCCCAGCAGAGTCGCCAATTCTGTTGTAGAGGAAAGTTTCCTATGGCTAGGGTTTCAGAGGCCATCAACGTATCGGGGTTGAAAGAGAGATGCATATAGTTCTGCAAGAAAATATAAAAAAGATTCAGATATTAGAATGGCTCATACCTTAACAAATGAATTTGGATCCAAGCATCCCTTCAATCCTCCTCTTGCTCCTCTTGCTCCAAGAAACCTGCAAAATGAATTATACCTTCCTCAAACCAATATGACCACATGTAAAACAATGATAATCAAAGTAATATGCAATCCTAATATGATTAACATAAACATCTGATCATAAACATAGATTCAATCACAAATTGAACAATTATTTTGGAAGAAGAAGAACATCACATATTTACTAGTCATGGAAAGAAGTACAAATATACATTCTCTTCAAGTTGGGAACCTCACAAAACCTTGATCTAGTTATGTTTCTTCTCTTCTCCAAGGAACTCAACCTCCAAGATCTACAACACAAGGATATAGCTTCTAGGGAAAATTTTGTGGTGGGGGGGTGGTGGGGAAGGGTCCCAATTCCTCCAGCATAACAATGAAAAATTTCAAGTCCCCTCTCATGGACCTCTCTACCTCTATTTATATGTTTTTGAAGAGATAGGGTCGAAGAAAAAGTACTTACAACTGAAGGAGTTAGTTGCATAACCACTCAAACTAAAAAAAAATTGAGAAACATCCATTTTTTATGTGTAAAGGAAATATCCATGGGATTCAGTGACAATATTCAGGTATGCAATCCAATATACACGGGTTGCAGTGACAATAGTCACGCATACAAAGGTATACGTGGGTACCATGTATGACAAGTCGCGTATAGGTAAAATATTCCCATTTTAAGGGTACTTATGGGAATTTTTTAGACTTTAGTGTCCTCAAAATTTTTATCTCAATTGGATACCTTTCCAACGGTGTAAAGAATAGGTAAAATGGAGTTACATAACTCTAGATATGGGTCCTCCAATATAGGTTTTTTTTCAGTAACTTGAATAGTGAATTTCATGAAGTGTCGACATGTGACGAAATCATTGTAAAGTGGTCATAGATAGAGATGTGTCATTTTGGGTTATAACAAGGAGGATCTTGTACCCTTAGTTCCATGGAAAGGACATGTCAGTCTCCCCACAAATTTACCCTTAAGAAGAAGTCTTTAGAGGTAGGGGGATAACACACGTGATCAAATTGTCAACATGACCAAGTAATACTTCAAGCCTAGGTAGATCACATCTATGAAAATCTTAAATGTCCACCTTCTCTAGTAATTATAATTCTTTATTGTCATTATTTTCTCCATTAGAGGTTTATACGATCTTCTTGTTTGCAGAACTATGTTTGTTAGTGGAGGGCCTTGTATATTTCCCCTACAAACTGATTGCTTTGCTCTTAGACTCACCTAAGTGCATCCAAGCCATTGTGAGAATTTATAACAATGATCCTTGACTGCACCATATTTAAAAAGTGGATAAATACTTTGAATAAGGGGAAAATTATATTTACTTAGATAGGTCTCTCCACTTTTGGCACATGATGGAGGTCGATCGCATAAATCTTAGATTCCCTGATATTCTTTGTCACCGTTTGCACTACCAACTTTTACTGTGGGTGGGAATTTTTAATGTGATATTTTAATGGGGGTTTATGGATCTCCTTCCTGAACTGTCAAACCATCTTGATGAGGCTACGGGGATTTTAGTACTCGCAAGTATTTTTACCACCAAGACCATGGGGCCCCTGCTTCTAGCCAAGGTTTTTATGGCTTTCCTGGGACTGACATCCACTTAAGTTGTGGCCTATATGATTATACTAAGAATCATATTCAATAAATTTCCTAATTGAGTATAGTTAAAGCTAAACATAGGATACAATAATACCAACAACTTCTAAATGAGCATACTTCAGATCATTTCAAAGTTGGCATGCCATGTGCAGTTGTACCATTCAATAAGTTGCAAGCAGTCGGATCCATTCTCTCTTATACATAAATTTCATAGAAGACTGGGTAGGTATAAAGTGACATTTGATATGAAAATTTTGAAAAGATGTAAACTAGAAAATAAACCTTCTGGAAGCTCTTACTTTTCCATCCCTTATAAAAAGAATATATCCAACGATAATGTAGTTATGGAGACATTAAAGTTAATGTTACCCAGACGAGTTATCTTGGTCATTTACATAGTTGAAGTGTATGGTCGTCCCTTGTTTTCAGGACATACACTAGAAGTGTTTATAAGTGTTTTTCTATTGTTGTACTACTATTATTACTGCTGTAAAGTGCATTGTTGAATCTGATTATTGGCTAATAAGTTTCCCTAGCAGTGTTGAAACTTACCCTTGTGTTGGGTACCTTTTCTCCTTGAATTGTTCGTACATTTGGGGTTTTTTAGAAGTGAAATATTGTACCCTTTCCACTGTTGTTTTGTACTTTATTTTAAAACAGTACAAAGGATGAAAATGATAAGGCCGAGTTCCAAGAAACCCTAAAGGTTGAAGGTGAAATTTTTGAATTGCATTGAATGCTAATTTTGGGCAAGATTTCAACATTTCCCATTTCCAATTTTTTTAGGATCATGTTTCTAGTGCATTTTTTTTCTTCAAAAACTCATACCTGTTACCCCTATCTTGCAAGTCATATTAGAGGAAATGGATGAATTTTTTCTTACCATGTCAAAGGAATTATGTAAACATGCCTTAGTCATATAGGGAGTCTAAAAATGCTAAAAGTCGCAAACTTTTTGATGTCAAATATATTATGTAGAAGTTCAATGCTGCTATTTGGTGATATCTACCTCTGTTTCATTGAAATGAAGTCCATGGGTAAGGAGTTAATTAGTCATCACAATGACATAAACCATGCCCTAGTGTCATATTCTAGTGAATACGTTGTGGAAGACTCCATTGAGAAAAGTAGCACAAGGATGAAAAATCATCTCACTCACTATGCACACCAATTATTATTGTGTGTAATGAGTCATAGAGATAAACGAACCCTAGATAAAAAATTACAAACTATAACAGATCCATATAAACCCAAGCCCAATATGCACCTCTAGGTTGGTAAGTAAGGCTTAGAAACATGGAACCAAACATTTTATCAATTTGTTATAAAATGTTGACCAAATTTTACTCTCAGTTTTGATTATACGAAAGTAGTTCCTATAAATTGGGTAGGCATCAAACCTTAACCCAATTAGTATTTTTTCCATATCATCAAAGATATGTTTTGGATTTTCCTTTGTTCTTTAACCACCACATGGTTAGGTCATCTCAAAATTCTATGATGTTTCTATTTGGATTTTGTGTTATCCTCTTATCTACATTTCAAGGACTTCATTAAAATTTCTCGTTGATTTATAGACTCTACCCATACTAATGATCCATGAAATCATCTTGTAAGATATGTATCCCAATGACATTCATGGTTTCCAAGCCCACCATTGACATAAAATATTATTATTCTTGATATAATGAGTCTCACGTTGAAATGACTACATTTATTTCCACAATCCTCTTGGATAAAGTACAACTTCATCTTTGTTTATTGCATTAAAGGTGGGTGCATCTCTATATACAGTTGTTCTCAAGATTCCCATCTTTCATCATTTAATGCACCATCCCTTTTTGTCTTTAGATTTTATCTTTTTGGTTTATATTTTGACCATTTATGGCCAATTCCAATTCCTATGTTCCCAAATATATCAATATATATTTGTTTCCTTCTTGATTCTTTATGGAGTAGAGATAATCAAAGCTATGGTCTTATTGGGGTCCATTTCAGGACAGATCCTGAATCTACATTGGGTTCAAAATTGAAAATCACTTGTTTTAGGAATTAAGCAATGTTTTCTGGTTGAAAACCTTGACAAAATGGGCATCACCCATTTATGTGCTACTAGTCTTCTTGGTATTTTTCCAATGCACTAAGGAAGACTAAAAATTTCAAAATACAGTTCATATGAGAAAGTTGTGTTTCTAATAAGTGGAGCTAGTTACATATGGTTTTCCATAATATTCTAGAGGATCAAATACCCTAACATTAATTGGAAAGAGGGGATTCAAAACCCTAACCTAACAGTTAAAAGAGGGTGTCAAAATACTAGTCACAAGGAGACAAAGGGATCTGTTCCTACTGTAGTAGATTTATGTTCCATAACATTTATATTTTCCATTCGATATAAATATTTCAAATTATTTGTTTTAGGATCAATAATGAATGAATCAAGAGAGAGGGATACAGTTTTAAATTATCTAAATGCTTTATCCAGTTCTAAGGAAAATCAAGATTCTCAACAATGAGCTTGGGTAGATTGATTTCTTTTCCAAACCACATTGTATTTCCATTACATATAAAAAAACTAAAAAAAGGTGCATGCATACTTGTAACTCATAAGCTGAAACATAAATTACAACAAGGATCCAAATGCAACTAATGTCTAGAAATATGCTACAAGCCACTAGCTACTAGAAACCAACAATAATGGGAAACCATTGGAGGACAAAAAATCTCCATGCATCATTGGAGGTTGCATCTTCCATGCAACATGTTATTGTAAAGAAGTTGATAATAAATTCAAAATAAATTGAGTGTTGACCAAATTAAAGCAATGTAGGATCACAACTGAATACAAGAGAAACACCTTACCTCAAAATTTTCCACTATAATGCTAATATTTTTCATTTCTTCCTATATCCATCTATTCTTCTACCACACCACTTCACATATTTTTATTCCCTCACATTCTAAAGGATTCTAAGAATTCATTCTTTATATTATTCTCTTTATTGCAACTGAAGTTTCTTCCCTAGTTAAGGCTTCCAAATCTATACCTAGAAAACTAGGTGTGCATTTTGTAACCTTTTTGAATTCAGATGAACCTGCTAATATTAATCCACTTGTAAGTATGGACAAGATCTTTTCCCTAGCCTTTTCATGTGGAACATCTACAAAAATATCATGATCAAAGAAACCATACCTCCAAAGTGCAAGATCTAAAGCATCAGGTTTATTTTTAGCCCCAATCACAAGAACATGTCTAGAATTCTTCTTTCTAGATGTTTCTATGTCGGAGTCTTGGTCACCATATCTCACAATATGATGTGATTCATCCATGCAGGTCTAAAGTTGTCACAATATGGTGTTCCATATCCCTCTGCAAATTTATATATTAGCACTAATAGCATAAATTTCATCTATGAATATGATGGAGGGTGTTGTTTTTTATGCTTTGGAAAACAAATCATGAATATCCTCCTCTGACTCACCTCCCTAAATTGGTCTACAATGCTGCTAAAAGACTGCTCAAGGCCGGAAATGATGATGCTTCAGGGTTTTTTTATTGTTGTTTTAACTATTTCAGCACAATTTATACTTCAAAAGACAATATCGGATCTATATATTGTTGTTCTAGGGTCTGAAATGAACTCTATGCTTCTCAGGAGTGGATGTTAAGGTTGTATTACTGCCTAGAATTGTTTCTACTTATCCAGAATTCACGGTTTTAGGGATGCTCCTTGTTATTTATACCCAAGACTTAAAAAAACTCATTGTTTGAGGTTAAATATGTGCCCAAAATTACTTCAACTTGGAAGAGATGAGATTTGATCATGGAAAGAGCTCATAAAGCTACCCAGAATGAATTAAAGGTTAAATCACACCCAGACTTGGTTTGTAGGGTCTGAAATTAACTCAAATATGCTTTTCTAGGTCTGTTTGCACCCTTTTGGTGGAGAAAAGCACCAAAAATTCATAACTATGATGTAAACTACTGATTGGGAGATTAGAACAACCCTTAGTTGTGCCCAAAATGAAGGTATGGGGTTGTTGGGGTGCTCGTTTCTACTCTCTATGTCCATATTTGTGCCCAAAATTGCTTAATTACAGTTCAACTATTGGAGTAGGGTCCTGCAGCTACAGGAAAAGCTGTTGTTTTGGAACGAGTAAGTCAAAGGTAACAGTACTTGAGCTGCCAAGAGAAGAAAGCTCAACCACTGCACTTAAGGCAGCGATGAAGACAGGAGGGCTCAACTACCCTCATAAAGGAAAAGGAGCAACGAGGCCGAGGTGTTGAAGGCAAAGGATAGAAAAGGAAGCAACGCCAGTACCCACGGTCAGCGCCGGGAAGCGTGGAAGACTGTAGGAAGCTGTGGTGTGACGGAAAGCGACAGCTTGAGTACAGATAGATCGACTGTCACAGTCAGGGTTTTTGGGTTACTGTTGGGAGAGGCCCACAATGTTTTAATGGCAAGACCTTCAGGCCGCCTATAAAGGGATGTATTTTGTATTGTAAAAGGTTAGCTAGTTAGTCAATTAGCTCATTAGCTATTCAGATAGTCGATGATCTGTTAGCTTATAGACCTTTGTATTATAGAAGAGCCGAGATGTTCTGTTATTCAGTCTGTAATATCCTACTGTAACCAGTAGCTGACTCCTAGAGTATATATGTAACAATCCACAGGGATTGAGAGAGAGAGAGAGAGAGAGGAAGAGTATATTGTAAGAGAAGAAATATAAGAAGAGAAGGGATCTAAGAGAGAAGGGCTCCTGGTGGTGTACGTGGAGTTACCTAGAAGATCTCAGCTGCATATGAGGTTGCAGCAGAACTGTGTTTGCTCTCCCAAGTTATAATATATAAACCAGTTCCTGTGGACGTAGCTTCTACCCTAGAAGTGAACCACGTAAAATCAGTGTGTTATATGATTATTTCATGTGATTGTGCTTTACTTAGTTGTTATCTGTTATCTGTTACATGAATTCTGTATATCAGTTAGTAAATGTCTATATGTTCTCATTCAGTTACAGCATTATAGAAAGTTAAAGGTGAGTTTAAATGTAACAAGTGTCTGCCTATGAGTTTCACACAGTAATAGTCACTCTGTTAAGTGCTTCCAGTATACTTATTCAGTAAGTTAAGTATAGTGATGTGAGTGTGTTGAACCGTGAAGTTCATGTGAGGTTGTTTAACACCTTGTTGGAGGTTAGCTCGGTTATTCCTCCCAGTGAGAAACCCTTTGGACCTTGAGAGTCGCTTTGGGATGTACTATAGGAGATATCGCATTGACAGAAGGCGATATCGCACCGACAGAGGAGCTGCGGTGCGAGATATCGTAGATAGTGAGAACTGCGGAGGGGAGAGTTTGTGCATCGTCCTAGTCACTGTGATGCGATAGGAGTCCTCCCCCTGTCAAAGTCCGTGAGGAAGGGAGAACTATGACTTGGAGGAAGATCTTTCTGGTTAAGAAGAGCCACGAGACACCAGAATGCTACAGAACCTAGTTAAGGACACTTGAGTCTTTAGCCAACCCATCTAAGATCACTTCAGGTGAGACTTCAGACCGCTCTAC
This sequence comes from Pseudotsuga menziesii, assembly GCA_001517045.1. NCBI lineage: Eukaryota > Viridiplantae > Streptophyta > Pinopsida > Pinales > Pinaceae > Pseudotsuga > Pseudotsuga menziesii. Next base: position 332,849 of record LPNX010425389.1, read on the forward strand.
GATCTGTTGCCAAAAGGGCCAGTGAGTTAGGGGTGTTGTTGGTACATTATAAGTAAACCCAGGTCTACCCATAGTAACCAACAAATGGTTTCATTGTCGGTTTTGAACAAACTAAGAGATAATGTTCTGATGGCATCCTACTAAAGAAGAACTCAACCAGTGGGTTGAGTCTACAGAAAGAGAATTTGCTGTGATAGAAAACAAGAGTCCTACGTTGAGTACAGAGGACTGGTTACAAAAACATATCTTCACTGATATACATACGATATTTTTTGCGACCTATGGAAATGAGTTGTATGACTGGTTATCAAAGTTGACTGATCAGCATATATTCAAGAAGAAAAGGAACATTGTATGGACACCGGAGCTGATTCAGACTGTCAGGAGCATTGATAATCCCATTTCACGAGCAGTGGACTTCTGTCTTGCGAGTGTGCTAGAAGGCTTCATCACAGAGTTTGCAGTCGAACAGAGGAAAAGCTTCAGCGAAGCCGAGCGGTACTTCTTCAAAGGATATTGTGGTAAGTACCTGAACTCTTTAAAGTTTTCCATTAAGATGCTATTACATGAAAAAGGAGTACTCAATATATATTCAGATGTATAAGTTCAGTAAGTGTAATGTCACAAGAGTTTGAGAGTGACTTTGATGAACTTGGACATACACGTAGTGGAAAGAAATATAAAGTAGATTTTAGATCTTCTGTCTTTGAAAACAGTTCAGACAATACTAGAGAACATAGTCACAGTAATACAAAAAGAACAGAAGGGGGGTATCCCTTACCATCCTTGCACCCCACAGAAATCAATTGGGACTCGGAATAATCCCGTAGGAACTCCATCTAGCAGCTCATATATAGTACATACTACCGCTACATCACCTATATATACACCATCGAGTGGTAGTAACACAGCAAATCAACATCCACCACGTAGAAATAGAATGGGGGATGATATGAAGCTACCTACCTTTAAGGGTACAGGGGCAGAAGACCCAGAGCAGCATTTATTTCTATGTGAAGCTGTGTGGACCATTAAAGGGCTCCAAGACGATAATATTAAAATTGTATAGTTGGTCACCACACTTAGGGAATGAGCCTTAACATGGTATATGAAGTATACCTCAGTGGTACCCAGAACGCTCGTACAGATCAGGACTGCCATGATCAAAGAATTTAAGAAACCTAAGTCTGAGTCACAGTACATTACAGAGGTCAAAGACATTAAACAGTCACCTACAGAGTTAGTATGGGACTTTGATCATAAATTCAAAGCCCTTATAGACCAAGTTAGCTTTGAGTTTGCGCCAGAGCAACACAAGGAATGGTTTATTGCAGCACTGCTCCCCCACATCAGACTACCACTGATGCAGCAAAAACTCCAGATGCAGGATGACGCGTTGGATATGGAAATGAAACTAGAGGCATCACCTCTAGCTGAGACTAGTATAGGTATGACAAACCTGCAGAACTAGTTAGCTAATCTCACCTTACAGATGCATGAGATTAAGAAAGGAAAAGATATTGCACAAGAAATATGGTGTATAAAGTGTAAATCACAAGGCCATACTAAAGATAACTATCCAGTATTTGTTGAATATCTAGCAAGCGGTGCTCCTAACCCCTTAGTACAGATGCAAGGGCCGTGGTGTGAACTATGCAGAACAAGAGGACACCCACCTCAGCAATGCCCTTTACTTCAGAAGTATGTACAGACACCTAAGAACTTATAGTGTAACTTCTGTAAGTCTGTAGGACATGATGAACATAATTGTAGAGCTTATGATCTCATGGTCGAGAGAAAACAAGACTTATACAGAGTCCAATCAGAGACACCAGGTCCAGCAGCAGGACCACAGCAAAAATCAGCTCATGGTGGCCGAGGAGGAGGATTCAGAGGATGAGGCCATGGAGGGGGCTTTGGCCATGGTGAAGGATTTGGCCGTGGCCGTGGACCTATTACTTGTTACAACTATGGAGTTGTAGGACATTATGCTAGGGGCTGTCAGAGCCCTACTACCACATGCAACTATTGCAAATATTACGATCACGCTATAGAAGAATGTCCTACCTTGATAGCCAATATCAGGGAACCTAAGCCAGTAGCACACCAGAACATTCAGTTTATTGCTACTGAGCAGAAGGAACCAGAACTAAGAGTCAACATTGTGACTCGCAGCGGTGCTTCCACTAGTGGGACATCACCGGATACTGAAAAGAACACAGGTCCAGAGTCGGTGCGCAAAGCCACTACTAAATCAACACCACTCGACCTACAGAAGAATAAAGAGACATTTCAGGAAGCTAAAAATTTCTTTAATGACCCTATGCAATCAGGATCATAGGTACAGCCATCTAGGGGCATACCACAGCAAACACCATGTGGCGTTAGCCCTATTTAGATATCACATGCTACCACATCGGGAAGTTGCGACGAGGATGAGTCAACAGGAAGTGTACAATCCTTCCTGCGGAGTTGCTTAAAAATCATGAGAAATGAGAAAGCTATCGGAGAGCTTCAGTGCATCATAGATCAATGTCAGCCATCTTCTTCCGTGAATAGTGCACAATGTGTTGCTCATAATATTATGGGATATACAAGAACAAGAAGAGAGATGTGACTCACAGCACAAGTTGGAGAATTTGAAATGGATGAGGTAATCCTAGATTTAGGATCAGAGGTAAATGTTCTGACTAAGCAGACATGGGAACAGATGGGTAGCCCTAAGTTAGCTAGATCACCTATCCATCTAAGACTAGCCAATCAGCAGTGGGTATCACCACTGGGTCGATTACCGTAGGTGCCAGTTGACATTGACGGAGTTCGCAGCTTCGCGGACTTTGAAGTTATAGAAATAATTGGCGATAGTAGACTGTGCCCAGCACTACTAGGTATTGATTGGGCAATTGGTAACATGACTATTATCGATTTAAAGAAGAGACAGATGACCTTCGAGTACAATCAGATCCGGTTCATCGCACCATTGGATCCTTTTCAGGGTCCCAGATATATTGAACCTATCCGAGCAGAGGATGAGGCACGTAATATGGAGAGCCTCTATCAGATGATGGCCAATCAGAGCGACTACATCAATCCAACCGTAGAAGGGAACATTAGTTGGTGATGCGACAGCTCATGCGCATCAGACTCGGATGTTGGCCTAGAGAACTGGCAGAACAGACTTTACGAAGTCTCAGCTCACAGATGTGCGTTTATGACCAAGTCACTGTGATGGATTGGCGCGGAGATTAAGGATACTCCATTGTTTGATGGCTTAGCAGACGTCAATGATTTTTTAAAGCAGTTTGAACAAGAAATCCCTCAGCAGCAAAGGATGTCAGTCATTGACCTTGCAGTAAGAGCCACACCTGCAAGATGGTGGCAGGCACATAGAGAACATATCGCATCATGGGATGACTTCAAGAGATTGATGACAATTAGGTTTTCTAATAACAAGGAGTATCTACAGCAGAGGTACACAAGAGAAAGTGACCCCAGGTCACATATTGAAATGTGTGAACAGAATTGGTTGGACATTCTGGAGGATGAATGGGTTCACCTATTCATTCATACTTTAGACCAAATTGCAAAGAACTGGTACACTGAGACCGAGTTGCACAGAGGAACCATTACATGGCCACTTATGATAGACAGCTTTGAACTCACTTTCACTTTTGAATCTGAGTATCCAAGTATCGATCAGGCTCTAGATTTCATAAAGACTAAGGTATTTGAGGACTGTACCCTATCATTACATACTCAACCCGAGTGGGCCATCCAGTTAGAAGATGCACTCGAGTGTTATAACTTCGCAGTAGAACCAGAGGATGAGGATGAGGATCCTCGCAGCATCAACATTCTGGAGTCAGAAGGGACTCACAATGTTGATGGATCGAAGCTACAAATTCCAGCTATCACAGACCTCATCAAGATTAAAAAGATCAATATTGGCACAGACATAGAACCAAAGCTTGCCTCTATTGGAGACTATTGGGATGATGAAACGGTAGCACACATTGCATATCTGTTACACGACTATCATGACTTATTCCCCACTAAGTTTACAGAAATGAAGGGAATAATAGGAGATCTAGGAGTAATGAGCATACCATTGAAAGAGGATGCTAGGCCAGTCAAACAACATCCATACAAATTAAATCCACGGTATAAAGAAAAAGTTAAGGATGAGATTGATAAGATGCTAGCAGCAGGCATCATTGAGCCCGTAGAAGAAAGCGAATGGGTTAGTCCCATGGTCGTGCAAGAAAATAAAACCAAAGGAGAAATAAGAATTTGTGTCAATCTGAGTAAACTCAATGATGCATCACTTCATGATCCGTTCCTGACACTGTTTACTGATGAAGTGTTAGACAATGTGGGAGGACAAGAGGTCTACTCCTTCACTGATGGATTTTCAGGCTATCACCAGATCAGAATCCATCCAGAAGATCGATATAAGACCACTTTTGCGACAGAATGGGGCTCATTTCAGTATACGGTAATGCCCTTTGGTCTTAAAAATGCACCAGTTATCTTTTCAAGAGTAGTAGTTGTTGTATTTAAAGAATACATCCATAAATTCCTAGAGGTTTATTTTGATGACTGGAATGTATTTGGATTAATCGACAAGCACATAGGATATTTAAGACCGATGTTAGATAAATGTAGGCAGTACCAGATTTCTCTGAACTTGAAAAAATGTATATTTTGTGCGCCATTTGGTATTTTGTTGGGTCACATTGTTTGAAGACAAGGCTTGATGGTAGATCCTGCAAAGATTGCCATCATTGTCAATATTCCAGCACCCAACTCAGTCAAGCAATTAAGGAAAGTACTTGGTTATACCGGGTACTATAGAAATTTCATCAAGGGTTATGCAAAGATCACAGCACCAATGGAAAAGCTGTTAAAGAAAGACGCCAAATTCCTATCGAATGAGGAATGCCAGAAAAGTCTAGACACTCTTAAAGAGAAGATGGTCACAGCACCCATCTTAGTATTTCTAGACTAGACCAATCCATTTCATGTACATGTGGATGCATCTGGCATTGCACTAGGGATCGTCTTAACCTAGCCAGGAGAAGGGGGTATCGATCACCCTATCGCATACTCAAGAAAAAAGCTATCCACTACAGAAAAGAACTACACCACTACAAAGAGAGAAGGTTTAGCTATGGTGTATTCTCTACAGAAGTTTAGGCACTACCTGTTGCATTCCTCATTCAAGATGTTTACTGACCATTCCGCTTTAAAGTACTTGGTCAATAAGCCAGTGTTAGGGGAAGAATATGTAGATGGTTACTCCTATTTCAGGAGTATGATTTTGAAATCATTGTAAAAATAGGAAGATTAAATGTCGGACCTGATCATCTGTCACAGATAGACTCAGGAGAAGAACCAAGTAACCTAGAGGACAATTTGCCAAATGCACAATTGTTTGCTATTCAGATCGCAGATGAGTACTACGCTGATATCATTCACTTTCTCACCACAGGATGGGCACCTGTTGATTTTACTAAGCATAAAAAGAAACAGCTAGTTGTTAAAACAACAGACTTCACATTGATTACCGGGCACTTATACAAGTTAGGTCCAGATGTGTTGGGGTGCGCACCTTAATGGTCCCTAATTTTGGTAACTCCGTGGTTTTTGTGGAAGTTTGTAAGCGGAGTTGCGACTCAAAATAGTCTTAGGGGAGTCGGGGTTGAGTAAAAGCCTTCTTTTTTTAATAAACCCATGGTTTAAGTCCAGGGTTTAGGGTTCGGGTTGCCCATGGTTTAAGCCCATGGTTTTGTAATAAGTGCACTATAAATAAGCACTCTTGTAAAGAAGTCAGTTTAGGCTTTTGATGTAAGATGAATTGATGCGAAGCTAAGGATTGTTTTGTAAGAAAGGTTAAGTCCTAGCTGTGTGCATGGACAACCTTTGCAGCTGTGTGCGTAGAGGGTTTTGGGTGATTAAGAAGATCTGCAGCTGTGTGCGTAGCTTTGAGGAATTGAAGGGATCTGTAGCTGAGTGCACAGATCAGAACTATGGTTTTTGTAAAGAGTTGAATAAAACACAGTTCTATGGACGTAGCCCCTAAACTAGGGGTGAACCACATTATATCGTGTGTTGTGGTTTTGTTTTGTTGTTGTTATGTTCTTTTATGCATTGATAAATATATATATGATAAGTAAGATCACTGCTAAATACTAACTTCACTATTAATTCCCAGTAAAGGGTTAAGCAAGGCACTGTTTTTTTATCTAGCCGCGAAGCTAATTAAGTAAATATAAAATATTTGTATTTTATGATTATCATTTGTTAGAAGCTAAAGGTACAGTAATATCCCTCTTCTTCTTGCAGAAACCTGATTCTGTGGCACCCCATAGCTATTTTGGGTGAGACTGCAACCTGTTCGCAGGTTGTTGCCGAAAGGGCCAACACTGTGGGTCTTTTGTTGGTGTGAACACAAAAGTATAGAACCTGGGTCTGCCCTAAGCCCAACAAATTGGTTCCGTTGCCGGTTGAACTCAGTATCTGCTCAAGAGGGGTTTACGTCGTACCTCGAGGGCTATGTTTTGGAAACCCTCAGTGAAAGAAATCGGTGATTGGATTGAAGAGACTTATCTGAACTTTGTTGTACAAGAGAACAAAGATCCACATCGTAGTGCAAACGAATTTTTACAAAGGTACATTTTTTCTAACGTTTATGAAATTTTCTTTGATAGTATCCACATAGAATTGCACCAGTGGTTATCCAGGTTAACAAAGAGAAGGACAAACTTTCAAGAAGGTCAGTTTCCTGATTGGACCCTTGCAAGAATTAATATATTGAAAAGGGTGAACAACGAGATATCCCGAGCTGTTGATTTTTGGACAACGCGAACCCTTGAAGCATTTATGACGGAGTTCGCCATTGACACAAATACGTCCTTCAGCGAAGCCGAACGGCAGTTTTTCAGAGGACCAATGGGTAAGTACTTGAATTCATTTAGTTTGAGAATTAAAATGCTATTGGATGAAAAAGGTATATTGCTTATTGAATCCGACTGTTAGATTGAGTATTACTAACCTATGTTTTCAAGTGAAAGTACCTTTAACAAGCAAAGTGGTTTGCTACGAAGTGGAAAAAGGTACAAGATAAATTTTGAGTCCTATACCCTAGGTCAGAATACTGAGTCTAACCCCATAAGTCCAGCAGCCTCAAAGCCCAAAGAAACCCCTTCTATTGGAAACCCTCTAGTAACCCCACAACGAAGACCTATTATCCCTGAGAACCCATCGCCATCTGAAAGAAACCCTAGCCCGAGTATTCCTGTCGCAAGTCAGTCTACCCCAGTAAGTTCCCCCCCCACCTAATACCAGTCCCCCTCCCTCCCCCCCCTAGATCTGCGATGACCCATATGAATGACGACATTAAACTCCTTGTTTTCAAAGGAACTGGATCAGAGGATCCAGAACAGTTATGGTTCTTATGTGAAGCAGTGTGGAATGCTAAGAACATTACGGATCAAGATACAAAAAGAGCGTAGCTGGTTACTTCTTTTAGAGACCGCGCTTTGACCTGGTTCATGAAGTTTTCCCGCACTCAGAACCATGTCTTGGCTGATATAAAAGCAGCAATGATAAAGGAATTTAAGAAGCTTAAATCAGAGTTGCAGTGTATCACTGAGCTAAAGGAAATTCAGTAGAGGCGAGGAGAATTAGTGCAGGATTTTGATCAGAGGTTCAAAGTTCTGCTAGATCAAGTCAGTTTCACTATTGGACCAGCGTAGCATAACTAGGAATGGTTCATCACAGCTTTGTTACCGCACATCAGGACTCCACTCATGCAACAGAAGGTTGCAGATCAGCAGGAGGCTTTGGAAATCAATATGAAGCTTGAAACAGCCCCTATCGAAGATAATTTTGGCATCGCTCAAATAGAATCACAGTTGGCAGTGATGGCTCTAGAGCTTCGCGATATAAAAAAAGGGAAATCCAGTCGCGAAGAGGTTTGGTGTACATGATGTCGGACAGAGGGTCACGACAAGGAACAGTGTCCTGCGGTAAGGAATTTCCTGAATTCTGGTGCACCAAACCCGTTCAACCCTAGTGTTCTAGATTGTGAGATCTGTAGGACAATTGGCCAGCATCGACCTGAAGACTACTATCTCCTATAGATAAGTCAGTGGGATACAATGAAGATGAGTGTTGCAGCTTTGACCTCATTAGAGAACGCACTTATGATGCTTATCGGGTACAAAATGATGGCTAAGGCAACGATGGATATGGTTACCATGGTAGTACATCAGGTCACAGAACTTTTGGAGGTCGTGGTCGAGGTGGTATGGATGGTAGAGGATGAGGCTAGGTTGTGTGCTATAACTGTAACTAGGTAGGACATCTAGCTAGAGACTGTCAGAACCCAACTACGACATGTCGATATTGCAGAGCTGTCGACCATGTGATTGAGCAATGCCCGCAGCTGATCACGAAGATTCAAGAAATAAATAGTTCCCCTACTCAAAATATTCTATTGATTGTTGTGGAGCAACGACCTGTCCCAGCCATTAATGTTGTTACCAGGAGTGGAGCTACGATGGAAGTGTAGAACAAGGAGAAACAGCCTGCCGAGGCTTGGGTTCGTAAGGCCCCAGAAAAAATCCTAGCATTTGATGTCGAAAGAGAAAAAGAGACATTTATGGAAGCTAAGAGAGACTTTGCTGACCCCAACACATCAGTAGCACCTGTGCAATAGCCTCAGCAGCAAGCGCAGCCACAAGAAGCTTCGACGGATAAAGTAAGTACACTGTCCTCCTTTTTACAGAGTTGTATGAAGCTCTTCAGAAATCAAAATGCTTTAAATGAGTTGTAGAAAGTTATTGCTTCTTGCGAACCTCAGCGAAGTTCTGGTAAGGAAAAAACTGTTCATAGAGTTAGAAGAACTGGTAAGGAGATGAGATTGAATGCTCAGATAGGAGAATATGACATGACTGATGTCATCTTGGATCTAGGATCAGAATTAAATGTCTTAACTAAGCAGACATGGGAACAAATGGGAAAACCTACTCTAGAATGGTCCCCTATACAGTTGAGATTAGCCAATCAGCAGAAGATTGTGCCCCTAGGAAGACTCCCTAGCGTATCAGTAGATATTGATGGAGTCAGTATCTTACCAAACTTTGAGGTAATTGAAATAATTGATGATAGCAACCCCTATCCAGCACTGCTAGGCATTGAATGGGCAATAGATAATGATGTAGTAATCAACCTGAAGAAGAGGTAGATGACTTTCGAAGGGAAAGGAATGAGAGTCATAGTCCTATTGCATCCTTCTCAAGGAGAGAGGTACACCAAGCCAGTAAGAGATGAAGACCAGGATTTTTTGGACCATATCTACAATATCACAGCGAAGGAAGAAGATTATGTTGATCCTACTACTAAAGGTATCATGGATTGGTAGTGTGACAGCTCTTGCATGACGGATTCAGCTGATGGCCTAGAGAATTGGCAGAATAGACTGTATGAGATACATGGACATCGATGTGTAAGAATTACCAAGTATCTCAGATGGCTTAGTTCACAGAAAAGAACCGTACCTATTTTTGATGGTTCGACAGACCCAGAAGAGTTTATTGTGTAATTCTCAAAGTAGGTACCAGACTCACAGAAAATGGAGACTCTGGATTCAACATTCAGAACCACAGTAGCCAGATGGTGGAATGGTCACAAAAAGTACATTCATAGTTGGGAAGCGTGCCAGAAGTCCCTTTGCCTAAGATTCAAGGACCAACCTCAAGAGGTACGAAGCAGGTTTAATGGTATGACTAGTCCTCAGGGACACTTGGAGCAATGCTACAAAGCATGGAAGCATGTACCTCGTGAAGAATGGGTACATAGGTTTGTGCACACCCTGGAACCTGTAGCAAAGAACTGGTATGCAGAGGTAGAGCTTCGCCATGGTACTGTAAGTTTGGATAGTCTTGTTGATATTTTTGTGCTAACATTGTCTATTAATGAGGTTTCTCCTACTTTGGACGAAGCTGTTAGGTTGATCCATACTAAAGTATTTGATGATCAAGAAATAGCAGAATACCAACCTGATTAGAAGGAACAAGAAGCCAATGCAGTAGAATGTTATAACATCGCAATTGATGAGGATGACGATCTACGCAACATTAACATTCCTGAGTCAGAAGGACACTGCGAAGTACATGGAATAGCAATTGAAGCACCTAAAGTGACTCAGCCCCTGAAGACGCGGACCATAAACATTGGGTCAGAAGAAAACCCTAAGTATGCTACCATTGGAGATTATTGGGATGACGAAATGGTAAGCAAGGTGACCCAACTTCTCCATGAATATTAGGACCCATTTTCGACGAAGTTCTCAGAGATGAAAGGTATCCTTGGTGATATAGGAGTGATAAAGATCCCTTTGAAACCTGATGTGAAGCCTGTGAAACAGCGCCCTTATAGGCTGAACCCTAAGTATAAAGAAAAAGTCAGAATGGAGCTAGATAAGATGCTTGCTGCAAGAATCATTGAGCCTATTGAAGAGTCCGAATGGGTCAGTCCTATGGTGGTGCAAGAAAAGAAGTCTAAGGGAGAAATCAGAATCTGTGTCGATCTGAGGAAGCTGAATGATGCATGTTTGCATGATCCTTTCCCCACTCCCTTTACAGATGAAGTTTTAGACAATGTTGGAGGTCAAGAAGTGTACTCTTTTACTGATGGATTTTCAGGTTACCATCAAATTAGAATTGCTCCAGAAGATCGACATAAGACAACCTTCGCCACAGAAATGGGATCCTTCCAGTATACAGTTATGCCCTTTGGATTGAAGAATGCACCTGCTATGTTTTCTAGAGTAGTCATCTCTCCTTTTAAGGAATTTATACATAAATTCTTAGAAGTTTATTTTGATGATTGGACTATCTTCGGGTTATTAAAATACCACATAGCTAGTTTAAGATTTATGCTGGACAAATGTAGACAGCATCAGATTTCCTTGAACTTGAAAAAGTGTATCTTTTGTGCCCCTTTTGGAATTCTTCTAGGTCACATTGTATGTAAGCAAGGATTGATGATGGATCCTGCGAAGATAGCCATTATTGTGAACCTGCCACCTACAAAGTCTATTAAACAACTGTACACTATGCTTGGTCATACTGGATATTACAGGAAATTCATTAAAGGATATGCTCAGATTACAGCCCCTATGGAAAAGCAGTTGAAGAAAGATATTAAGTTTGAATGGACACCTGAGTGTCAAGCAAGCTTGGATATTTTGAAGGAAAAGATGGTAACTGCCCCTATCTTAGTATTCCCTGACTGGAATAAGGAGTTTCATGTGCATTTCGATGCATCCTCCATTGCTCTGGGTATAGTATTGGCTCAGTCAGGTGAAGGTAATATTGATCACCCTACTTCTTTTGCAAGTAGAAAATTGTCCACAGCAGAAAAAAATTATACTACTATAGAACAAGAAGGTCTAGCTATGGTTTATACATTGTAGAAGTTTCGACAGTATCTGTTAGGATCTCATTTTAAGATGTTCACTGACCACTCTGCTTTGAAGTATTTGGTTAATAATCCTGTGCTAGGTGGAAAGATATGCAAATGGTTGATTCTGTTTCAGGAATATGACTTTGAGATCATAGTCAAACCTGGAAGACTGAACCTAGGTCCTGACCACTTGTCGAGGCTCGAGTCAAGAGAAGAGCCCATTAGTTTGGACGAAGGTCTTCCTGATTCCCTATTGTTTGCCATCCAGATGGTTGATGATTATTTCCAGGATATTGTTCAGTACTTGTCTACAGGTTTTGCACCCGCCGAAATGACAACGCAGCAGAAGAAGCAGCTGGTGGTTAGAGCAGCTGACTTTATCTTAATAGCAGGACAACTATATAAGATGGGACCAGATGAAATACTGCGCAGATGTGTCCTGGAGCATGAAAAATCATTAATTTTGGCTGAGGCACAGTCTGGAGCAGGAGGAGGTCATTACGCAGGAAAAGCTACAGCACAGAAGATTCTGACAGCCGAATTGTGGTGGCCCACAATTCATAAGGATGCAAGAGAGTATTGCCACAGCTGCGACATATGTCATAGGACAGGAAAACCATCCAGGAGGGATGAGATGCCTCTAGTTCTGCATGTAACTTTACAACCCTTTGACAAATGGGCTATTGATTTTGTTGGACCTATCAATCCCCCTGCGAAGAAATCCGGAGCAAGATACATTATTACAGCAACTGACTACCTTACTCGTTGGGCCGAAGCTCAACCATTCAAGACCTATAGTGCTACTACAGCCACAAAGTTCATCTTCAATAACATCTTGTCAAGATTTGGGTGTCCTAGAATTCTTATGAGTGATCAAGGATCACATTTCTTAAATAAGACTATTGAAGTGTTGACTAAATAATTTCAAGTATATCATCAGAAGAGTACCGCCTATCATCCTCAAGCAAATGGAACTGTCGAAGCCTTTAACAAGATCCTTGAACATGCTCTAATGAAGGTTTGCAATGCTAACAGAAATGATTGGGATCTTAGAATTCCAGCAGTACTATGGGCTTATAGAACCACCTGCAAGAAGTTGACAGGCCATACACCTTTTAGGTTGGTTTATTGACAAGAAGCAGTCATGCCCATGGAGTACATTGTTCCTAGCTTCAGAATATCTTCTTTCACAGAGATGGATGACCCAGATATGATGAAAGAAAGGCTGGAAAAGATACTAGAACTTGAAGAGGACAGATTTATTGCAGGGTTCCGGCAGCAAGTGCAGAAAGCTAGAGAAAAAGAATGGCATGATAGACACATTAAGAGGAAGCAATTCCAGAATGGTGATCTTGTGCTTTTATATGATAGTAAATTCGTGAAATTCCTGGGGAAGCTCAAGACACATTGGAAAGGACCATACATAGTGCAGAGAGTTAGTGATGGTGGCGCAGTCCAGTTAGCTAAATTGAATGGAGAAATTTTACCTTCCATGGTGAATGGAAGTAGGTTAAAGAAGTACAGGGACAAGCCGAGACCCCTTAATCAAAAGTAACAGCAATAAGGACAGTCTAAGTACCAAGAATAGTTGGAATTGGGTACTAGACTATAATGAAGTTGTTCTCAAAGCTACGAAGTGTTGAAGACTGTGAAAGTTTGAAGGTTGAAGTTTGGTTGCCGTGTGGGTCAGGATGGGTCGAAGGTGAATATTATGTCGAGGGTACTCATTGAGGCGAAGCTGAAGTTAGTGGTTATGTCGAAGAAGAAAGGTGTGTCGCAGCCTAAAATGTGACTGACGGGACAAACTCGACTTGGCGGCATCGGCATGTGAAATGCCTGTCATGATGAGATTTTGGGAAAATCTAGCACTGTGTGGACCGGATTTACCTCCGTTCCATCAGATTTGGCGCCATTGATGCCCCATGATGACATATTTTGTTGTGGGATTCTATAAGAAGCTACACTGGCCTCTGAATCCTGCATTGTGCACTTCTTTGAGTTTACAGTTAGCACCATGTCGAATGATCACGAAGTCCAATAATTGTTACGAGATTTCACGGAGAGAGGTCTGCAAAACCTTATGAGCAATCCTCCTTCCGAGGAGGCATCTCCAGCGTCAAAGAAGCCAATACAAATACGATCAACCAGAAAGAAATTTAAGGCAGAATTTTATTCTAAGTGGAACGAAGAAAGGCACAACCCCTCAGGAAAGACTCAGGAGGATCCCGAAGAATGGAGGCATGCTGTTTGTCTTATGCAAAATTACAGTGGCATGCAATGATAGGGGCACCGCCTGTTAAGGACCCAAAGTTGTGGATGGTCAAATGTTCGATAGGACATGAATGAGAGGCAATTCGAAGGATGGGGTCACTGATAGAAGGCCCAATGACCCCCATGGCCACCATAAGTATGATAGAGGTAGAAGGATCAAGCAAGTCGCGGACATGGTAGCAGTAGCAGAAGGGACAACGATGCAGCCGTAGCAAGCCATTTTCTATCTTCACCAACAAGATTCTAACACCAGAAAAGTAGCAGAGTGTCCCGGGACGGGACACTGGTGAGTCTTAGGGGCCTGTTGGGGCACGCACCTTAACGGTCCCTAATTTTGGTAACTCCATGGTTTTTGTGGAAGTTTGTAAGTGGAGTTGCGACTCAAAATAGTCTTAGGGGTGTCGGGGTTGAGTAAAAGCCTTCTTTTTGTAATAAACCCATGGTTTAAGTCCATGGTTTAGGGTTCGGGGTGCCCATGGTTTAAGCCCATGGTTTTGTAATAAGTGCACTATAAATAAGCATTCTTGTAAAGAAGTCAGTTTAGGATTTTGATTTAAGATGAATTGATGTGAAGCTAAGGCTTGTTTTGTAAGGAAGGTTAAGCCCCAGCTGTGTGCGTGGATGACCTCTGCAGCTGTGTGCATAGAGGGTTTTGGGTGATTAAGAAGATCTGCAGCTGTGTGCGCAAAGATCTACAGCTTAGTACACAGCTTTGAGGAATTGAAGGGATTTGCAGCTGAGTGCGCAGATCAGAACTGTGGTTTTTGTAAAGAGTTGAATAAAACACAGTTCTGTGGATGTAGCCCCTAAACTGGGGGTGAACCACGTTATATCGTGTGTTGTGGTTTTGTTGTGTTGTTGTTATGTTTTTTTATGCATTGATAAATATATATCTGATAAGTAATATCACTGCTAAATACTAACTTCACTGTGAATTCCCAGTAAAGGGTTAAGCAAGGCACTGTTTTTTTATCTAATCGCGAAGCTAATTAAGTAAATATCAAAGCTTTGTATTTTATGGTTATCATTTGTTAGAAGCTAAAGGTATAGTAATATCCCTCTTCTGCTTGTAGAAACCTAATTCTACGGCACCCCATAGCTGTTTCGGGTGAGACTGCAACCTGTTTGCAGGTTGTTGCCGAAAGGGCCAACACTGTGGGTCTTTTGTTGGTGCAAAGACAAAAGTATAGAACCCGGGTCTTCCCTAAGCCCAACAAGATGAAGTCATGTGCAGATGCGTTATGCCGCATGAGAAAGAGGCCATTATCAGAGAAGCACACTCAGGTTCCGTAGGAGGTCATTTCGTAGGAAAGCCGACTACTCAGAAAATCTTAGCTGCAAGATCATGGTGGCCTACTTCACACAAAGATACTAAGGAGTTTTGCAGATGCTACAATATCTGCCAGAGGGTAGGAAAAACTTTGCAAAGAGATGAGATGCCACTACGACCATAGATCACACTGCGCACATTTGACAAATGGGCTATAGATTTCATGGGTCCTATCAACCCACCAGGAAAACGAACGGGTGTGAGATACATCATCACAGGAACATAATACCTCACCAAATGGGCAGAGGAAAAAAGCAGTAAGGAATTGTGATGCTGCTACAGCTGCACAGTTCATTTTTGAAAGCATCATCAGTAGATTTGGATGTCCAGTAATTTTGATGAGCAATCAAGGTACACATTTTTTGAATCGCACTATTGAAGCCTTGACAGAGGAATTCCAGATACAACACCATAAGAGCACGCCCTACCACCCACAAGCTAATGGTATGGTGGAGGCCTTTAACAAGATTCTAGAAAATTCTCTTACTAAGGTCTATAATAGCCAAAGAAATGATTGGGACCTCAGGGTTAACGCTGTATTATGGGCTTATAGGACTACATGCAAGAAACTTACAGGGCACACACCTTTCAGCTTGGTGTATGGACAAAAGGCTGTTATGCCCATGGAATATATTATTCTCAGTTTAAGAATTGCTCAAATCACCAAGATGGCTGATATAGACAGGATGAATGAAAGACTAGCGTAGCTGCTTGCCTTTGAGGAAGACATATTCATCGCAGGGTTCCATCAGAAAGTGCAGAAGGCACGAGAAAAATCTTGGCATGACAGGCACATTAAGAGCAAGACTTTTCAGATAGGAGACCTAGTGCTCCTTTATGAAAGTAAGTTTATTAAGTTTCCAGGAAAGTTCAAGACGCATTGGTTGGGGCCATATTAGATTCAGCAAGTTACAGAAGGAGGTGCCGTTTAGCTCAGCAAACTGAACGAGGAGCTTCTGCCCACGCTGATTAACGGCAGCAGGCTGAAGCTCTATAGTGATAGCCACCCCACCTCTCAGGCCTAACTCAGACAGTGTATGAGTGTGCAAATGCCTAGTGTATTTGAAAGGAGGCATCACACCGGGACTTAGTCTACACCGGTAGATATTCTAAGTACAAGGAATTGCATAAGGACAGCTCATTTTGCACAAGTCATAGGATGCTTGCGGGAAAAAAATAAAAAATAAAAAAATAAAAATAAAATTTAGAGTAAGATTGTTTATGCAGGTGATGCGGTGAGGCATCGCAGCAACGTGATGTTTCCCCGTGCCACGTAGCTAGTGTTGAAAAAGAACAGAGGGCCAGTCACTTCGCCCTCTAACAAGCAGTTAATCCAGATACGACAGGTATCCGTTGCCCTAGATTTGGCAACAATAGAATGATTTTTCCAGATTTGGTAAAATCTTCGATGAGACTGGTGCCTGCACACACATTTCGAGGGAAATTTGATCAGATTTTAGCAATTAATGAGGATCGAAACGACGGGTGTTGTCTTGTCCATGCAATTAATACTACCGACAAGTCTAGTATATAGGACTGTTGAGTCACAGAGTATCACCTTGGTTATAAATATAAATATCATCCATACAGAAGGGTTACTTTGGAAATTTCAGAGAGCTATAGAGCAAGTTGCAGAGTTTTCCTTGTGCAGAGATACCCCAGTTACAGAGTGCTAGTTTTCCCCAATTTCGCAGCCATTTCCCGTCCAGAGTATTGCACCGAGTGGGTTCTGTCTAAGGAGGAAACTTTAGAAGACATTGTGAGACGGTTCTAGAGTGGTGGCCTCATGTCTGCTATGACGACACTACCCAAGGGTGTGAAAATAGGAACATCATAGGTCAGACAGATGCCAAGGATGAGGAGTCACGCTCAAATAGTAGAATAGCCCGGTCCAGAGCAGGAAGAGGAAGTTCACATGGCAGCATAATACATTGTGCCGAGAGTCGAGGATGCACCAGAGGTAACCATTCCCAAGGGTGCTAAGTTTCTTATTCCACCACTGGCCATTGACCCTCGTATAAAGCTAGATGGAGACCTGTTAGGATATGTCCCTATTCTCAAATTTATAGACTATAACCTTGGAGATAGTAAGATGTATCCTCAGTTTCGACCAGACTGGTATCTTACAGTTCAGAGGAACCCAAGGACCAATATAGACGAGTTTGTTCCTATGGAACATATCCAGATTCTTGAGCGGTCAGGTCTGCTCAATTTATTGAGAATACCACATTTTGGACGAGGTGCAGAGGTTAATGTTGTGGTGCGTGTACTACTATCCTGTGTACATGGAGGTTACCTCTGGTTGGGTAACCAGGTTGATTTGAATGTTGACCTGATACACCGCATCACTAGGCTGTCCAAGACTAGTAAGGACCCGCAGACACATATATCAAGTAAGGGCAAGGATTCCAAGATACCAGCGGCCCTAGTTACCAAGTATAAGCTACAGAGAGGAGGTCGGGCTTATGACCTCGCAGAAATTGCAGATGATACACTCAGATTTACAGGTAGTCTGCTTGCAGGAAGACTGCTAAGCAAGGTTTGCCCAAAAGAAGTCACAGGATCAGTAATTCACCTTGCCATACAGGTTGCAGAAGGTGAACAGTTTAATTGGTCTTTGTTTTTATTAAATATTTTTACCTAAGATTGTTTAAAAGCACAAGACGAGGCAAAACACCCCTTCCATTTCTCGTGATTTCTCATACTATGTGCATTCGTCGGGTGGAAGGAGCCGCCCCATACTCAGTTCCTACAGATACGAAGTGGCGACTATAGAGGCGCGTGCTATGCAAACTTATGGGACATCAACAACCCAGCTAAGAAGAAGATCAATGCAATAGTATTCTATGAATACTATAACCTGTTGAAGAGAACCATCCAGGAGACACCGCAGATCAGCATGGAGGTTGTGGAAATTTATGACAATCGACTTTATTTCATGATAGACAACCATAGAATCTTCCTAAGGCCAAAAAGGTGTAGAACGGATAATTGGGCTAATGGTTGGTTCAGGATGACAGCGCATGACATAGAAGATGTCATCAAAGATTTTGGTGAAGAATGGAAGAAGGCATTAGAAGATTCCACAGCAGTAAAGGAACCCACAGATACCCCACCCCTAGACCATACAGACAAAGGAAAAGAGAAGGTGGGATCCAAGAGAAAGGATGGACAAGAAGAGACACCATAGGCACAGAAGAAGAAAAAATTGAAGGCCACAAAGCCAACCCCGCAGACCGCACTAATGGAGGATGACTATGAACTCATTGCAATGAGATTGCATGATGCAATGAAGGACTCATTTGAGGCGATGCGAAAATCGCAGGAAAAGATACAGAGCATGGTAGAAAAGCAGCTTTTGGAGTTTACGACAATAACTGAGAAGACTGCCATAGCGTAGACTCAGCCAGTCAAGGCGACAACAGGTGAAATCTCAAAACAATCGACTTCCCGCGAAGAAGTCCTTGTAAAAGATCGCATCAATACAGTGTTGATACCACCAGGGAGCATCAGATTCCCTGCTTCGATGATGGATGTGCAGATCCAAATAAGACAACTTGTCGAGGTTAACCTCGCAGAGTTCCCCATTGATCAATTACAAATGATCTAGCAACAGCTAAGCACAGAGCTCAGGGATAGGGAGCTTGTGACTTATAAAAAAAATACCCAGCTGAGATAAAAGAATGCAGAACTCACCGCAAGCTTTTAGACAAAGGTGAAGGATTTAACAACATATGAAGAAAGAGAACAGGACCTCAGTCAGGCCCTGCAGAGCATCGCATTGGAGTTACCCCAGTGTAACATTGAAACTGCGATGCCTCTCATATAGAAGGTAAGAAGAGTTGCAGACAGAGCAAAGGCTCTGGAAGAGACAGTGACTAAAATGGAAGAAGACCACAAAGCGAAGATTGCTGAGCTTGAGGCTCGAGCACCAGGCACACCCCAGGTAGACAAGAAAACAAGAGCAGAGGCCTTTAGACTCAGGGTTACACAGATGGAGAGTCACATAGATGATGCACAGTCATTACTAGATAAGGTGACAAAGACATGGTCAGAGCTAGACAAGCTCCCAGAAAGACTGGAATTGCAGCAGAGCATCCAACACATAGAGAAGGACACAGCAGTAATAAAGGAAGAAGTCAAGAGCTTAGGAGCTCTTGCAAAGATGCGGAAGACAATAGAGATGAACCGGTTGCAACAGGAAGCGCAGCGGTTGAGAGTAGAAGAGATACGATTCAATAACCTACTTCAACCCTATCAGGAACAAATAGCAGAGCTAATCGACACGGTTGAGCAGAAGGTTAAGGAGTTCACTACCAGCAGAATTGAAATTGAAGTTACAGAAGACTCAAGCATTAGTCAAGCTATGCTGGAAATGGCACAAGAGTGTGTCAAAGTTATGGAGAAAGAAGTCGCAGGACTTTGACAGAGATTCATAAGGACTTCGCAGGAAGCCAAGGTAAATCTACAACAGGAGAAGCCAGCTGTTAGTGGCTCAGGGGCGAGCCACAAGTAAGTGTTAGGGGACTGTTGGAGTAGGGTCCCGCAGCTACAGGAAAAGCTGCTCTTTTGGAACGAGTAAGTCAAAGGTAATAGTACTTGAGCGGCTGAGAGAAGAAAGCTCAACCACTGCACTTAAGGCAGTGGCAAAGACAAGAGGGCTCAGCCACCCTCATAAAGGAAAAGGAGCAACGAGGACGAGATATTGAAGGCAAAGGATAGAAAAGGAAGTGGCACCAGTACCTACGGTCAGCATCGGGAAGTGTGGAAGACTGCAGGAAGCTCTAGTGTGATGGAAAGCGGCAGCTCGAGTACAGATAGACCGACTATCATAGTTAGGTTTTTTGGGTTACTATTGGGAGAGGCTCACAGTGTTGTAATGGCGAGACCTTCGGGCCTCCTATAAAGGGATGTATTTTGTATTGTAAAAGGTTAGCTAGTTAGTCAGTTAGCTCATTAGCTATTCAGATAATCGATGATCTGTTAGTTTATAGACCTTTGTATTATAGAAGAGTCGAGCTCTAGTTCTATTATTCATTTTGTAATATCCTACTGTAACCAGTAGCTGACTCCTAGAGTATGTATGTAACAATCCACAGGGATTGAGAGAGAGAGAGAGAGGAAGAGTATATTGTAAGAGAAGCAATATAAGAAGAGAAGAGATCTAAGAGAGAAGGGCTCCTGGCGGTGTGCGCAGAGTTACCCAGAAGATCTCAGCTGCATATGAGGTTGCAGCGGAACTATGTTTACTCTCCCAAGTTATAATATATAAACCAGTTCCCGTGGATGTAGCTTCTACCCTGGAAGTGAACCACGTAAAATCAGTGTGTTATATTATTATTTCATGTGATTGTGCTTTACTTAGTTGTTATTTGTTATCTGTTACATGAATGTTGTATATCAGTTAGTAAATGTCTGTATGTTCTCATTCAGTTACAGCATTATAGAAAGTTAAAGGCAAGTTTAAATGTAACAAGTGTCTGCCTATGAGTTTCACATAGTAATAGTCACTCTGTTAAGTGATTCTAGTATACTTATTCAGTAAGTTAAGTATAGCGATGTGAGTGTGTTGAACCGTGAAGTTTGTGTGAGGTTGTTTAACACCCTGTTGGAGGTTAGTCGAGTTATTCCTCCCAGTGAGTAACCCTTTGGACCTTGAGAGTTGCTTTGGGCCATACTATAGGAGATATCGCATTGACAGAAGGTGATATCGCACCGATAGAGGATCTGCAGTACGAGATATCGCAGATAGTGAGAACCACGGAGGGGAGAGTTTGCGCATCGTCCTAGTCGCTGCAATGCGATTGGAGTCCTCCCCCTATCAAAGTCCGTGAGGAAGGGAGAACTGTGACTTGGAGGAAGATCTCGCTGGTTAAGAAGAGTCGCAAGACACTAGGATGCTACAGAACCTGGTTAAGGACCCTTGAGTCTTTAGCCAACCCATCTAAGATCACTTCGGGTGAGACTTCAGGCCGCTCTGCGGTCTGTTGCCGAAAGGGCCAGTGAGTTAGGGGTGTTGTTGGTACATTATAAGTAAACTCGGGTCTGCCCATAGTAACCAACATCAACTCTCAAATTCAACCCAACATTCCTCCAAAGTAATTCACAATTTTTTATTCTATAAATTTTATGAAAAGGATATGCATTTCCTTGTTAGATAAACTCATTCTGCTTACAATATAATGCTTAGAGAATGCATGCATCAAGCAAGATGCTATCAATATCGGAGTTCTTATTTTCTATCAAAAATATTGTGGTATTTAGTTGGTATTGTTACCACCTAAGTTGTACTTAGTGGTTTCTATCAAGTGAGCCCGGTGAACCAGACATGGTTAACTTGTTTGGACTTCAAAAAGACCATTGGAAGTACTTCTGGGAAGTACTTGTTGTATCATATCACATGTTCATACCCCATGGGGGAATTGTAATAAATGTTCTAGCATGATAGTGTCTGTAAAAGACTCGGTCTCTTAGACTTTATTTGTCAATCCGATCAGCCCAGGGTGTTTTTTCCCTTGGTTATTATTGGTTGTTGAACAAACGACTGATAATTTCTGAGTTTTTCACTCCATACCTCCAAAGTTGGGGTGGTCGGCTTGGCATTTAGGCCTATTGAGGTTATTAGAGTCTATGTGTCAATGTATAAACATGCTAGACATCATTTTTGAGTCATATGAACATGTCTAAGTCCCCCTAGGTGTTTTTCAATTTTTCAATTTTTCAGTTTTTTCAGTGTTTTTTATTAAAATTTAAATTTTCCAAAACTTAGGCTATTTTTTAATAGTTTAATTGGAAAAATTGATTTTGTAATAAAAGTGGGCCAAATAATCAGTTTCAGTCATGTAGGTGCTCAGTTTCAAGCTAAGAGCACCATGTAAACCTATGGACCCACTGTTTAAAGTTTTGATTGATTTTCCATCACTAAAGTTAGAAAGCCCCAAAAATCAATTATTGATTAATTTAATTAATAAATTTATGAATAATGGAGCAAATCCAAAATCAATAAATCAGTGGATTCTCAGCCGATTTGATTGAAATTAGTCAGATATGAAGCAGATTGACTAGATCTGACAAATCCTTGACTGAAGGAGGTGATCAAATCAGATCCAGAGTTGATCTTGAGCATCCTTTATGGGAAATTTTTCCCTCCCTCTCTCCTCAACACGTTTTGGCTCATCTGGATGAGTTTTGGGCCGATGTGTCAGTGTATGGGTTGATGTGTCTGCCAGATCAGGCCCTCGGTTGACAAGTAGGCTCAGTTCAGCCTCAGTTCTGCATTGATGAACTCTCCATCAGTTGATTTCACTTGATTCCATGAGGAATTGCACCCCCACTAGGCTGGATGGCCTGTAAACTGTATATATCCTACTTGAGGCTCCCTCTTCCAAGATAGTTAGAGCTAGATTGAAGGGCTTACCATTGTAAACTGTGTACTGATATTCATTTGTTGAAATAAAGAGAAGCTTTGGAGGCTCAATTGTGGAGTACCTTTCATGTGTGGATTGTCATTGTCATGCTACATTTGAGGTGAAACTCCTATTTTTCCAATTTCTTGCACTTAATTATTGTCTGCCTGAATGGTTTCTGAAATCATAGGGATAGATCATTGTAAGTAAGCTTACTTACTTTCTATTTGCTTCATATGTTTGAATGAGTTGATACGTGTATGTCAAATAAGGTTATTTGCATACTGTATCATCCCTTTCTTATATGTATCTTCAGATCTGATAGTTCTGTTTGCAGGAATTGTGTTGTAGCTTACAGGTTTGCCGTGGCTGGAATATCTATGGTTTCGGTTTGATTCCATTGATTTCCAGTAGATATTTCTAAGATCATGCCCCTTGGTGCCTCACTACCAAGTTTCCTCTGCAGATCTGCTTCAACAACAAGCACCTTTCTTCCCCTTTCTCTCCTTTAAAAATTATTAAACTTTCCTCAAACTGCTTACTTAAAAGGTTTCTTATTACTCTGATCTATCTCACTAAGAAAAATACACATAGATATAATCAGTAATATCCCTCCCAAAGTCTAGATCCTAGTTTTGTTTTGCACCTAAAGTTCAATTTCAAGAGATCTAGCTAAAAGTACCTTATTTTCGCAAGCAATTTAGTGAAAATTCATAGCTTGTTGTTAAGGTAGTTTCATTTGCTGAACGATAAAATTAAATATTATGAAATATCAGTGCATTTAATTGGATGCACAAACAGTAAGCCAAGATCCCAAGGAAATCTTGCTTTCCTTGGTTCCTTTTTCGTCGTTATAGCTAGTTCATTTTCATTACTTTTTGAGATAAAGTAGGCTGACCCAAAGGTACTCTTAAAGTGCTTTTGGGAATTTGTTATTCTAACATGATCACTGTCCTTTAACAAGTCTGACAGAGAAGAATGGAAGCTGATTTCCAAAGTGGCTTTTGGAGCGCTCAAATCCCCCCAGGGGTCTCCCTTTTGTCACAAAATTCTTAAAATTTTTGTATAATTGTAAAAACTTGGTTTCAGCCTGTATAAGGACCAAGAAAGTTCTTATTGATAAGTTCTTTGATATTGTAACCACTGTAATAAAATCATTTTTGGAATAGGCTCTTTCGAGCCCTTTCCTCATCCCCCTTGGGGGGATTCACGTTGGTGCCCTTTTCGTCATTTTCTACTTATTCCATTTTTACTAGAATTGATCTGATTTGCAGGGTAGAACACTTGATATTGTTATTAATTCCATGCTCCATATCTCACATTTCAAAGTAATCGTAATACTCACCCCACAATTTCCTGATTGACTCGAAAGGGGAAAGAGATTCGTGGTAGGATTAATTAAGAAATATGAATTGTGTATATTTTTGCTTTCTTATCCTTTTTTTTATAAGCAACTATAAAATTTACCCCTCCTCGATTCCCCGATTGAGATCCACTTGGATCGAAAGAGGTTCTTGGAGGGTTTTCTTTTAAACAAGAACACCTAGTTTAAAACTTATTAAAATTTACAAGACTCCAGTGTGTATGCTTTGCACTTGGCTGTGGTTCGTCCGATCAGTCAAGCTGTATCAAAAGCACTTGGGTGACTAGCATAATTAGGACTCACTCTCCCCAATTGACAAACCATCAGGTGAAAATCGAACACCTCAATCGAACCTCTACGGTGGCAAAATACCCAAAGGAAGCGGGAACTTACTGAAAAGTGACCTCGGGGCGCCGATCTCTGTCACACCCTAATGGGTGCATTACGAAAAATAGCCCCAAAGACTCCATTTCAGCCCACATATTCCTTGCGGGTAGCCGTAAAGGTTTTGTTTTGGACATACTCCAAGTACTCTCGGGTATATCTGGAGTCCCCCTTTTGCCTAATTTAATCAACTCATACTTCAATTTTAACTTAAAACATACCAAGATGCAATCGCAAAACTTTCACTCCAAGCACATGCAAGCATATTGATTATATTTTTTACTCCCTTTTTGCTTCATATATATATTGTGTATCAGCTTTGTGCTTTCGTGTGTTTATTTTCGTATCTTGTCATCTTTAATTGTCTTTAGTTAAAATATTCAAACTCCTAAGTAACTGATTCAGTTTAACATCACCACACTAAGAAATCATCCTTAGTAAATTAATAGGGTCTACCCTCCTTGGCTTCATTAGGAGTTGAGCCTAAATGGAGGAGTCAAGAACAACGTGACAGCCTTGACTCGAGACTTGCCCCCAAGGACACACTGAGTGGCTTGAAGATTTCTGCCACGTGACCGGGGTGTGTAAAAAGGCGGCAACACTTTTTGGCACCGTTGCCGGGGATAAATATTTTTATTCCCGGGTAAGACTTTTGTTTTCTTCCTTTTTGTTTTTGCTTTGTTTGATGAATGCTTAGAGTAGATCTTTAATTTTCATCTGGTGACTCCACTGACTTTTTTCCAGTTTTTATTTTTACAAAGAAAAGAAAAAAATATTTTTTGTGAAAAGATTTATAAATGCTTAATTTTCTTTTTCACATGGCGACTCCATTGAAGGGATAAAACCCTGTTATCTCATAAACATGTGAATTTTTGTTGTGTGTAGATGAGCCCATGCAACATGTTAAAACCTTTAAAGCTCATCACTTGACAGCTCCACCTTTTCAGTACAAGGTTTAATTGTTATATCAAATGGATACTATTTTGGATCAATTTAAGGAGAAATATGGTGCCCAGTTAACCTTAGTGTTTCAACCTATCGATTTCTCAAACATCTCGGGTTTTCCTAACTATAGTGAGGATTTGGGGGATGCATCTAACTGGCTTCCACCATTTTATGGAGATTATGGTGACTCGGCCATCTGGCATGTCAAATATTTCCTTCAGTTGATTGTTGACTTCAATATTCTTTATGAAGACCATATGATGGAAATGTTTGCTAGTACTTTTCGGGGTGAGGCTGGTTGTTGGTTCTATCAAGGCCTGCCTAATAAATGTATAACTTATTTTCCAAACTTCCTTTGGATGTTTTTAGAGCAGTGGCATGATGGTAGGGGTAGTACGAATGGTTTTAAAAAGTTCCTTGAAAAGATCTGTACCTTCTACCTATCTAGGACAGAGTATCACACGGAAGCATATAATGGACCTTCTTCCATGATACAAAATATTGAAGACTTGGAATCACTTCTTGAACATTTAAGTAAAGAGGAAGTCCATGATACTCCCATAAAAAAGCATCCTAGAGGTTATTTAAGAAATGAAGAAATTAAGCATCTTCTTAAAGAAAATGAGGTATCTACCAATACACAGCAAGATTCCGAGGAAGGGAAAATCCAAGATGATCATATTGAAGAGCTTCAGGAGGAGCCCATGATGGAACACATTTTAGAAGACTCTCCTCATGTCACCATAGTTGAAGACAATGAAGATTTGGTGTATTCTCAAGTGTGTTGCAATGCTGATACTTTTCTAGAAAGCCCTCTAGAGAAGTCCACTGAGAAACACATACCAAGTGATCCCATTGAATATGTCCAAATTTTTTTCTTGATTGAAGATAATATTAAAGATTCTCTTCATGATATCATAACAGAAGCTTATAAAGAAACCTATGATAAGATCACTACAGTGTGTGGTGACACTAGACCTTGTTCTCCTCATGTTGATGAAGGTTTGGAAAGTTTATTTCCTTGTAACATTTTATCTAAAGAAGATTGTTATGAATACAAGGAAGACATGGATAGGCAGGAGCATGATACCATGGATGAAGAGTCCCCCACATATGACATGGATGGGAGTGATGACTATTGGAATTTCATAGATAATCCAACTGGCGAAAATCTTATGGAGAATCCCATCCATGATATGTCCAACAATGGGAGTGTTTATTCAAAAAATTGTGGAAGTCCAATCTACGATACATCCATAGAGGGAAGCACAGATCTGGATCCCTGGGAAAACCTTAGTATGGAAGAGGAGCATTCAGAATTTTCATGTGATCATTCAAAATCATACCATGTAGAGCCGCACAAGGGTATCAGCAATGCAGACATTGAGAAACAGTATTGTGAAAATTCAGATGTGATGCAGTCAATGGAAAATCAGTCTCAGCCATCTTTTTCACATATAGAGGTTCCTTATGATTTGGAGCTACTTGGGGCTTGTGCAACGAGTTATCATTTGATAAGCCCCAATGATCAGTATAATGATGTAGTCAGTTTACCTCATCGTTCTGATTGGTATATCAGTCCTATCCAGTCATGGATAGAAGCAGCCTGCATGAGCACATACAAGTTTGGGAAGAATTTTTATGACATTGTTCATGCCTATGATCTCCCATCCATCCCGCCCATCCTGAATCATCACGCAGGTTTGCATTTTCTGAATAAGGTATCCTTACTTTGGCTGGTAACCGAAGACAAGGAATTTTTTTTTATGTTAATAAAATGCTTAGGTGGTTACACTGGATTTCTGATTACACTTAACCCTTTTTATATCATGCTTAGAGTAGGAAAATAAGCTCCTTGAAAGAGAGCATTTACTTTATGCATTTCTATTTTATACTTAGTGATAATAAAAATTTACTTCTTTTAGTTAGTTACATTTATTTTGTTTAAATAAATCAGCTTAATGGTTCATTCGATTTTTTATAAAACTTGTGCTACTGAGGTTTTTCTTGTCAAGTTGAGATGTTTTTACAGGGTATATCAACCAGATATTCTGGTGTTCTCGCATCCTCTCCTTGCCTTAAAGACCAGATCGATCACACGTCCCAAAGTTGGAGCCAGAATGTTACCACCTAAGTTGTACTTAGTGGTTTTTATCAAGTGAGCCCGGTGAACTGGACAGGGTTAACTTGTTCGGACTTCAAAAAGACCTTTGGAAGTACTTCTGGGAAGTACTTGTTGTATCATATCACATGTTCATACCCCATGGGGGAATTGTAATAAATGTTCTAGCATGTTAGTGTCTGTAAAAGACTCGGTCTCTTAGAATTTATTTGTCAATCCGATCAGCCCAGGGTGTTTTTTCCCTTGGTTATTATTGGTTGTTGAACAAACGACTGATAATTTCTGAGTTTTTCACTCCATTCCTCCAAAGTTGGGGTGGTCGGCTTGGCATTTAGGCCTATTGAGGTTATTAGAGTCTATGTGTCAATGTATAAACATGCTAGACATCATTTTTGAGTCATATGAACATGTCTAAGTCCCCCTAGGTGTTTTTCAATTTTTCAGTTTTTTCAGTGTTTTTTATTAAAATTTAATTTTTCCAAAACTTAGGCTATTTTTTAATAGTTTAATTGGAAAATTTGATTTTGTAATAAAAGTGGGCCAAATAATCATTTTCAGTCATGTAGGTGCTCATTTTCAAGCTAAGAGCACCATGTAAACCCATGGACCCACTGTTTCCTAGTTTTGAGTGATTTTCCATCACTCAAGTCAGAAAGCCCCAAAAATCAATTATTGATTAATTTAATTAATAAATTGATGAATAATGGAGAAAATCCAAAATCAATAAATCAGTTGATTCTCAGCCGATTTGATTCAAATCAGTCAGATCTGAAGCAGATTGACTGGATCTGACAAATTCTTGACTGAAGGAGGTGATCAAATTAGATCCAGAGTTGATATTGAGCATCCTTTATGGGGAATTTTGCCCTCCCTCTCTCCTCAACACGTTTTGAATCATCTAGATGAGTTTTGGGCCGATGTGTCAGTGTATGGGTTGATGTGTCAGCCAGATCAGGCCCCCGGTTGACAAGTAGGCTCATTTCAGCCTCAGTTCTGCATTGATGAACTCTCCATCAGTTGATTTCACTTGATTCCATGAGGAATTGTGCCCCCCCCTGGGCTGGATGGCCTGTAAATTGTATATATCCTGCTTGAGGCTCCCTCTTCCAAGCTAGTTAGAGCTGGACTGAAGGGCTTTCCATTGTAAACTGTGTACTGATCTTCATTTGTTGAAATAAAGAGAATATTTGGAGGCTCAATTGTGGAGTACCTTTCATGTGTGGATTGTCATTGTCATGCTGCATTTGAGTTGAAACTGCTATTTTTCCAATTTCTTGCACTTAATTATTGTCTGCCTGAATGGTTTCTGAAATCATAGGGATAGACCATTGTAAGTAAGCTTACTTACTTTCTATTTGCTGCATATGTTTGAATGATTTAATACCTGTATGTCAAATAAGGTTATTTGCATACTGTATGATCCCTTTCTCATATGTATCTTCAGATCTGATAGTTGTGTTTGCAGGAGTTGTGTTGTAGCTTACAGGTTTGCCATGGCTAGAAGATCTATGGTTCAGGTTTGATTCCATTGATTTCCAGCAGATATTGCTAAGATAGTGCCCCTCGATGCCTCACTACCAAGTTTCCTCTGCAGATCTGCTTCAACAACAAGCACCTTTCTTCCCCTTTCTCTCCTTTAAAAATTATTAAACTTTCCTCAAACTGGTTACTTAAAAGCTTTCTTATTACTCTGATCTATCTCACTAAGAAAAATACACATAGATATAATCAGTAAGATCCCTCCCAAAGTCTATATCTTGTTTAGTTTTGCACCTAAAGTTCAATTTCAAGAGATCTACCTAAAAGTACCTTATTTTCGCAAGCAATTTAGTGAAATTTCATAGCTTGCTGT
Source organism: Pseudotsuga menziesii (assembly GCA_001517045.1). Taxonomy (NCBI): domain Eukaryota; kingdom Viridiplantae; phylum Streptophyta; class Pinopsida; order Pinales; family Pinaceae; genus Pseudotsuga; species Pseudotsuga menziesii. Next base: position 361,994 of record LPNX010425389.1, read on the forward strand.
TAAGGTAGTTTCATTTGCTGAACGATAAAATTCAATATTCTGCAATATCAGTGCATTTAATTGGCTGCACAAACAGTAATCCAAGATCCCAAGGAAAGCTTTCTTTCCTTGGTTCCTTTTTCGCCGTTTTAGCTAGTTCATTTTCATTACTTTTTGAGATAAAGTAGGCTGACCCAAAGGTACTCTTAAAGTGATTTTGGTAATTTGTTATTATAACATGCTCTCTTTCCTTTAGCAGTTCTGACAGAGAAGAACGGAAGCTGCTGTCCAAAGTGGCTTTTGGAGCACTCAAATCCCCCCAGGGGTCTCCCTTTTGTCACAAAATTCTTAAAATTTTTGTATAATTGTAAAAACTTGGTTTCATCCTGTATAAGGACCAAGAAATTTATTATTGATCAGTTCTTTGATATTGTAACCACTGTAATAAAATGATTTTTGGAATAGGCTCTTTCGAGCCCTTTCCTCATCCCCCGTGGGGGGATTCGCGTCGATGCCCTTTTCGTTGTTTTCTGCTTATTCCATTTTTACTAGAATTGATCTAATTTGTAGGTTAGTATACTTTATCTTGTTATTAATTCCATGCTCCATATCTTACATTTCAAAGTAATCGTAATACTTACCCCACGATTTCTCGATTGACCCAAAAGGGGAAAGAGATTCGTGGTAGGATTAATTAAGAAATATGAATTGTGTATATTTTTTCTTTCTGCTACTTTTTGTTTATAATCAACTATAAAATTTACCACTCCTTTATTCCCCGATTGATATCCACTTGGATCGAAAGAGGTTCTTGGAGGGTTTTCTTTTAAACAAGAACACCTAGTTTAAAACTTATTAAAATTTACAAGACTCCAATGTGTATGCTCTGCACTTGGATGCGGTTCGTCCGATCAGTCAAGATGTATCAAAATCACTTGGGTGACTAGCATAATTAGGACTCACTCTCCCCAATTGACAAACCATCAGGTGAAAATCCAACACCTCGATCGAACCTCTATGGTGGCAAAATACCCAAAGGAAGCGGGAACTTACTAAAAAGTGGCCTCGGGGCGCCGATCTCTGTCACACCCTAATGGGTGCATTATGAAAAATAGCCCCAGAGACTCCATTTCATCCCACATATTCCTTGCAGGTAGCCGTAAAGGTTTTGTTTTGGACATATTCCAAGTACTCTCGGGTATATTTGGAGTCCCCCTTTTGCCTAATTTAATGAACTCATACTTCAATTTTAACTTAAAACATACCAAGATGCAATCGTAAAAATTTCACTCCAAGCACATGCAAGCATATTGATTATATTTTTTACTCCATTTTAAGGCACTGGTCATTTTTTCTTCATATATATATTGTGTATCAGCTTTGTGCTTTCGTGTGTTTATTTTCGTATCTTGTCATCTTTAATTGTCTTTAGTTAAAATATTCAAACTCCTAAGTAACTGATTCAGTTTAACATCACCACACTAAGAAATCATCCTTAGTAACTTAATAGGGTCTACCCCCCTTGGCTTCGTTAGGAGTTGAGCCTAAACGGAGGAGTCAAGAACAAGGTGACAGCCTTGACTCGAGACTTGCCCCCAAGGACACACCGAGTGGCTTGAAGATTTCTGCCACATGACCCAGGTGTGTGAAAAGGTGGAAATAGGTATGATTGGCCTTATTTCCCTTACAAATAAAGGCACATCAATGTTTTATCAAGTGACCCCATATGTTGTTACCCCTCTTTCTTCTTTATCTATGTTTTATGAATTATCTAAGTCTTGTTGCAGTGGTTGTGTGAGTGTATTTTTTTGTAAGGAATAAATGGACCCTCTTTCCCATGTATGAGTTTTAACCAATAATTTTGTGTTATTTGGGATGAACATTCAATCCCACAAATGAATTAGATGCCATAAGATATTGTGAATATGCCTTTATCCCATCCAAAATATTACCATGAATTCAATTGATAGTTCAAATTTTGCATTGATAAGTTAGCTCAACAAGTTGTTGTGAATTTTGTTGGGGATTTTTGCTAGTTTTGTGCCAGAAATAGCCTAGTTTAAATCCTTATAGGTTAGGTGCACTAGTCTACCCCAAAGGGTTTACTAGGAGTTCCATCCATGACTGTGAGAAAGAATCCCTCGCTAAAAGAATAATGGAACCTACAACTCTTTAGGGAACCTACAACATGATTCATTGATTACTAGCCTTATGAGACAACTAATTGGGCACCTATTAAAAGTCTATTGGTGGGATTGATTTAATATATCATCATATTGAAGAACTGGAAAAATCAATGGTAGAAGGAAAGAAGCCACAAACATCAAATAAAGTGATTCAACTAGAAAACAAGGTGAAGGTATGTCTTGCATTTTTTAAGGAAATTGTCAAAGATTGTCCAAAATTTGGTCGCCACCCAATTGAGGGCCCTCTTTCCTATTTTGTTGAAAATTCCCATTGTTAACAATGGTGCCATTCTTCACTTCCAATGGCTTCAATTATTTTTTTCTTCTTCTTTTATATAAGGTTTCAACAGTGACACAATAATACCCTTCATCTTTGCTTCTCATTTCACATTTTTCCTAATATTATAATGATATAAAAAAAAACACCTCATTTTTCTCTTCATTTATTTTCTCCTTCCACCCAAGGTTTCAACAGTTTCCCTATACCCTTACCTCTATTTCTCACTTCACATTTTGGCTAATATTGTAATGATATATACAAAACAAAATGCCTCATTTTTCTCCTCTTCTTTTCTCCTTTTGCTTGGGGTTCATTTAACAATTACCCTATAATACCATGAGACCCTTAACTTTGCTTGTCACTTCATGCGTTAGCTAATATTATAATGATATAGATAACAAAAACACCCAATTTTCTCCTTGTATGTTTTTCTTCTACCTAAGGTTTCTGCAGTGACCTAATAATACCTTTCACTCTACTTCTCACTTCACATTTTGGCTAATATTATATAGATATACACACAAAAAAACACCCCATGTTTTCACTTATTTCATCAAAATGGCATAATGGCCTGGTATGTGTCCATATAGAAGTACATTTTTTCATGAATACACTATTAGATGGCGTGAAAATGTCCACTTATGATAGAAATGATTGTCTTGGAACTCCTCTTTTGTAGGATCTTAGTTCTCGAATCTCGAGGCAATCCCAATCATTACAACAAAGGGCAACCAAAACATCATAAAAAGACACAAAATGAAGAGCACAAGTTTATCTTGGTGGCTTACAATTTTAGTATTTAGAAGAAATATGATAATGTGCCTCGATTTTGTGTGATTTGGCTCTATTATGTTCAAACAAATATTTTATTACTAACACCAGTATTTTTTGTGTCAAGAGTTAGCAAGTAATATTTCTTAGAAAAATATCTAAAGAGTGTTGATTTCTTAGCAGCATCAAGAGCCATTCTCGAGGAGAATGGATCACCTAGCCATGGACCAAGGTTTTGATCAATGTTCAATATGGGATTGAACCTCATCCTAGGGCTGAGAACCATTATCCAAGAGAATGAAGGACTTGCTCAGAGACTAGAAGGTTGATAAACATATTTTAATCTGGGATTGAAGCTCAGCCTAGGGTTGAGGGACCTGGTCAGGGACCAGGAATCCCTAGATTAGATCTAGGAAATTTAGGTTATCCTCTCCATGGTTAGTGAGCTATGTGACCTTATCAAGAGCATGTAAAACCCTTGTTGGAGTATCTAATACACAACCTTGGTATCAATGAGGAGAACAAGATGAACAATGAATAATATTCCTTATTTATGATGATGCATATTGAATTGGCACATATGGATCATCAATACGAAGAATAATGCTTAAACATGACTATTTGTGGTCATGGAACCACTTTGAAGGACCGAGGATCCCAAAGATGGTCCAAGTACCCTACCAGTATGGACCAAGTACACACTAAAAAGTTAAAAGGTTAAAAAGTCAAAGGACCTAAAAATGTCCAAAGACCAAAAAGAGTAAAATCCCCTTAGGGAGGGATCCTTAACTTATGGATTTGTCTCTCTTATATGGACTATAAATAAAGAATCATCCTCACTTGTTAAACACACTTAAGAAATCCTCATATATGATCAAGAAGGGAATTTTTGGAGGTTATCATTTGTTATTCTTTCTCTCTTCTTCTCACACATGTGGACTGTTTTATCATTTGAGGGCAGCTGTGAGGTATATTAAGTTATATAGGGAATTTGTAAGGTCTATAAAATCTTGAAATAGTAGCAACACCTTGTTTTATATGTGGTTTGAACCCTAGCTAGGGTTTTTCTTCAATAGTTGTTCCCTAACTAGGGTTTCATTACAACAACCAAACCTTGTTAAGGGTATTTTCTCGGAATTCAAGCCCTAAGAGGGCCTTCTTCTAGAGGTTGAGCCTTTTCTATGGATTCTCCACACTCAGCTAAATTTGTTTGAGGTAGGTTGTGTCTATTCTAGGAAGCTAGCAGGATAATACTCAATCATCTACCCAACATCTCAGTCAACAAGCAACTCAATTTAGGTGGTTGGTTTTGATCAATATTGTACATGACTTTCATTGTTCATTCCTTCTTGGTATGTGTGCCCTAGGGGAATTTTTGTAAATGTATTCCACTCTATATACTCATGTACAAACTCAATCATTTCATAATAAGGAATATTTTCGTTGTTGGGGTTTTTATTCCTTGAAAGGTTTTCCCAAGGACAAAATTTTGTGTAGTTGTGCAAGATTGTTTCTTCCTATTAATTGTTCTTCTACTGTTGCTAATTATCTCAAAATTTCAACTACTGCTAGTACAATTTAATACTACTAATATTTTTTAAGTATTTTATAATTTGGAAAGAAATATTGTTACTATTAATAAATTAAATCCATGTTAAAAATTTAACAAAGCGAACCCAAGCATAACAGGGGTAGGGAGGCTCATTACCAACCAAGGGAGTAGCAGTAAGTGAAGTTTTCTTTGGGGATGGGGAAGATCATGCGAAAAGTAGCTAAATCATTATCTTTGTATAGGGGTTTGCAACTGGCTTCCAATTTGAAAATTAAAAATCTAAGCTTCATTGGGGAATCCCAAGTCACAATTAATATCATGGGAAATGAAGATACTCTCACCAACATATTTCTAAATTCATCCTAAAGTAGAACTCATTATTGATATTCTTTGAGAGTGTCAAAGTTAATCAAATGGTTTTAAGTTTATAATAAGTGACTAAAGAAAGGGAACCTAAGTAGAACAAAGTTAGGGGGGTGTCATTATCAACTCGGGGTGGGGGTAGGAAAAAGTCAGTGAAGTTTGATTTGTGTCTAAGGAAAATCATGAACAATGTATTGGAAGCATCACATATATGTATAGGGAACTAGATTCCAATTTGAAAATTAGAAATGTAAGTTGAATTGAATAATCCCAACTTACAATTAATATCATGGGTGGCAGAGCTACTCATCTTGAAGTGGAACTCATTATTGAGATTGTTCGAACATGTGAAATTTAATCAAGTGGATTGAGTTTGTAACAAACAAGTAGAGTTCATTGCAAATTAGGGTTCTTTACTGGAGGAGGGCCAACTCTCCATTAGAAATGATGTACAATCATATTGGAATCAAGCTATTGTGGCAGAGTTTTTCCACCTAAAACAAAAACAACCAAAAATTTATGCTATGTATTGTATACAAAAATAAAATGCAATGTGTTCAAAATGTATCGAATATCTTATTCTTCTATAAACAAAAAAATGTGCATTTTCTTTATAACTGTCATGGTGGTTTAATATTTTTATTTTTTAACTAACTTTTGAAAAAAATTGAGAATATTACAATAGAGAGGTAACAGGAAGTATGGAAGACAGGCTATGGGTTGCCTTTGTGGCACTCCTCCTCTCTCTAAATACTTTGTTTTTAAAATAAAACTGGTATTTTGTGCGTCTACTTTATAGGTGAAGAGTTTTGATTTAATCTTTCATATAATTCATATGTTGTAACTTGCATTATGCTTCCTTCACTATTTAAAATATATTTTTCTTGAACAGAAGAATGAAATTTGAAACCTTTTATGGTGTACCATTATTGTGTTGTAATTGAAGGTAGCGCATACATCCATGGCTTGCAAAGTGATTATTGAAAGATACTGTCGATTTGAGATTGATGTATTTATAGGTTGCATTTTTGTAGTGACAGACAAAATGACTAGTTCATATGGTGGAGCACCTAATAGATGTTACACTGCTAGATTTTGAAGACTAATATGGTGTCCAATTCATGGATTTCATGCATTCCATATGGTAAATTTGCATAGCTTATTTCCATAGGGAATAGATAACTCAGAATATAATACAAGAGGTAAAAGAGAAAAATATAGTTCGTACTTTCAGAAATGAACGTTGAACTTGATTCTCAGCTTTCACAAGGAGGGTGTATTTATTAGACTCATGTCAAAACCAAGGGGTGATTCCTTGATTGTTCAAGGAAAATGGTATTTATGCATTTAAAAGTTCTGAACCCATGATTTACATGGGATTTGACTGCATTTTGCATTATGTACTAGTAAAGTTTCTTCATGTGCTTTGGAGCACGTTGTGTGTATTTGATGCATTGAATATTATTTCATGGGTGTAGCACTAGTATTGGAGAAAACACTGGCAATGAAAAAATGGAAAACATAGGATCTTACTAGGATGGAATTGAAGACTAATGGTATGCTAACTAACCTATCTTACCATGTTTCTAGAGAATATTGCAACATAGAAGATTCCATAAGATATTACCTGTGTAAGAGATAATGTTCATAATTATGGGTTCATTCCAATTGCATTTTTTAGATATCGACATGTTGAATTTGAATAGATAGCAACCTATTAATGCATGAGGTATTAGTTCTTCCTGGAAATTATGCTTTTAAGTGGAAACTAGAAACGTTGCATGTAGTGGGAAATGTGGGCATAGATGTGTCCCAATAAAATTGCTTGCATAACCTTGTTTTAGCTCAATATAAAGTGCATGTTCATGTTCTCTTAGAATTTGTAGATGTCACGTTTTCCTTTTTAATGAATTGTTGTAATAATGGGCACTGCTAGATTTTAATTCATAATTTTTTTTGTGCCTCTAAGTATGAAGTGATTTCTCTGAGTATGAAGACTTGCATCTGGACACCCACCAAGGTTCAATTCCCTCAGAAGCACAAATAAGGTGTGTGGCGAGATGCAAGTCCTGGCAAATTTTCTTAACCGAGTGAGGACCATATTACCCATGAAGATAGATTGGTTGTAGTATGGGTAACTAATATATTCATGTGGATTATAATGATTATGGGGTCTAAAAGAAGCAATTAAAAAAAATCAAATTTTTAACATAACAATAAGAGATTTTATGTATTCAGAAAATTAATAGGGGTTATATGCATTTATAGCTAAGGGTTACACAACCTTTTATAATTTTTGATAATGCAAATTCCCTGCTATTCTATTAGAGGATTGAATTCAAATATTGTAGCAAACGATCTAACCATAAAAATAATATATAGATCTTATGAACAAAGGAACACAGCATACCTACTCTACGACAATGAAACACTAGGGAAAACTCTAAGTGATATCCCATCTTCAGATCGATTAGGGTGAATGCAACCGAAAACTTCAAACTGAATCGAAAAATCAACAAAAAAACTTCAATCTTCAATAAAATCCTCAGAAAATTTTTTGAATGGCTTTTGTAAACTCAAAATTGTGCAACAAGGTTTCTATTCCCAGATATTCATAGAAAAATTTTCAGAGATGGATGTGAAGCATATAAAAAATAATGCATTGGAATGAAATGAAATAATTCCTGGAAAAATAAAAATGTAATTAAGGGTTTTAGGGACATGGTTATCCTTTCTTGTAATTTTGGTGGCCATGAATGGTTGGAATAGTAGCCAAATGCTCACTCATGCCACTCTAGTGGGTTTCTAGTTTATTCACGGATTATACTCTTTCCCATTAAAAACAAATAGTCTTTCTTCTATAGTTTATTTCCCTTGTGAGTTTTTCAAATTTGTCTATATATATATATATATATATATATATATATATATATATATATGTATGTATGTNTAATTAAAAATATATTCATCATTTTTGTTAAGAGACAATGACAACATCATTAATGAGGACAGGATGGGATTTAGGGGGAGATTGGAAATGGCTAGTAGGTATGTGCATGCGAGGACATCAACCATAAATGTCATTAATTCCCTCCCTTACAACACATGTTTATATGAATTTCCATCTACCTTGAATTAACCCCAAATTCAAACTTAGAAATGGTTGTCTTATGCTTCTCCTTCTTGGATCCAAGATCATTTCTCTCCCACCTTTGATGTTGAACTCTCCTCAATGTGGTATGATCTATTAAATCCATTTAAACTCAAAAAAATCAACCTCTAAAAATGTATCACAATGTGAATATCACAAGGAAGAGGATAAGAACATGGATTATCATGGCCACTATGGTTGGCGAGGCCATGGTCACTCCATTCCTGCTCAGCCTGTGGAGGATATGGGTTTCCCTCGTCAACTTGCTGCGATGACCAATTCTCTTCTCCTCATTCAAAAAGAGATCAACGAGGTAGATGAAGATAGAAAATCTTGCATTATGTAGCTTCATGATAGAGTTCAAGTTCTCCTAGACTAGTGCATGAACATTGTTGAACTCTACCATTTTCCTTAACCCTTGTTCGCAACTTTGAGGGAAGATGGAAAATTTAATTGGGACTCTGATGGTGAAGTGGATGATAAGGATTGCGGTGAGGAAAAATATCCCATTGGTGATGTCATGAAGGAACACCAGGCTGATGTTGCTCAAGAATTCAAGCATGGCAATACTCATGATGTTTATAGCACAAGTGGAAAAAACTAGAGCACCTTGCCATCGTCAAAGAGGAGGACAAGCCTCCTACTACAACCACATTATTATGCACTAGGCCACTTGTCAAGTAGTGTATTTTTCTTGCTAATTGGTTTTCTTCTTTACAGGATATGATTCTAGTTACATGCTTTCTCTTTTGATGGATAATTTAGTGGATACTAGCCTCCTTTTGTTTATCTAGTTATGGAAAATTTCAGGATTTACGATAGACATCAAACTAATATTTTTCTATTTGGTTGTTATCTCCCATGGAGAGGCCTACAAACTCTTAATCCGGGTTTTTTTCTAATTCTAAGAGACCTAGATGCTCTGTATTTTTATGTATGTATTTATGTGATATAATGTGGATGCTAACTTACAAAAAAAAACATATTTGGTATTTTTAGTTTTCTGACTTATTATTTAGTCGTATTTTTATTAGGTGACTATATTAGTCATTAAATATAATCATTTTTAGTTGTGTTGCTCAAATTTAGTAGTATTTAGATTAAAAATACTCTCGTGACTAATGTTTTTAGTCACATAACCATTTATTTTCCAAATTCTACTAGTGGAGAGACCCAAGGGTATTTATAACTTTCCAAGCTCAGGCACGAGGAGAACCATGATGAATGGATGCATATGATGGAGAATTAATGGAAGTTGTGAAATTAACAATCTTTAGCTAATATGATGACACAAAAGACATAAACTTGTAGAAACTTTAACAGACTTCCAGGAGGGTCAAACGACGATGGTTTTGTTCAAAAAAAATATGAATGTGACCAGTATGATGAGTCAAACATAATGACACCAACTTCACGACATGACAATGATGAGAGGGAAAGACAACAAATATCCAAGGCTTCGCTCAAACACACTATGATGATGCACGTGATGTAACTTGGAAGATCTGTCAAAGGGATAATACAAAAGAAAAAATGGTGAAATAAGATACAGACATGATAAGCACATCAAACTAGATGTGATAGTACAAATTAAATGATCTTGCAAAACATTTCAGTAGGTTCTCCTATGGTGTCATATTTCGACACTACCTCATGTCTCTGGATCCATCTATAATATTACGTTTTACTAAATTTAAGCACTGCATAAATTTTGGTAGAAAATTATTTGTTGCAACATAACCAACTTAGGATAAAAAAATTATGATAAAACTAATGAACCATTGATCTGTAATTTCCCTTTTTGAAATTTTATTAAATGACCAATTTTTTCACTTTTTCCCCAATTTTGACCTTAACTAGTTTTGATGTCTAGACCTCCAAATTGACCCAAATGCTTCCAAATTTTCTCTGAAAGTACATGAATGGTAATATAACTTAAATATCATACTAATGTATGATTTTTTACCTCCAAATTACTTCTTAAAACTTGTTTAATTTTCTACTCAAAGTAGGGGTCTTTACTAGCAAATTGGGGCTCTAATTCCCCCTGGGTAATTGCCGGAAATGGCTTCACAAATGATCCCAAAGTCACTTGAATTTATGAACAGAGGATGGGTATTTTTAAGGGACCTTTTAAAAGTATCATATGTATCATATTTCATTTTATACATACTTTTATGACTATTTCCAAAACAACTCCCAAGTCACAATTTCGACCCTTGGGGAAAATGCACCAAATCTTCTCCCAATGCAATAAAAGTGAGTAAAATGGATTACAATGCTTAAGTACTGAACATGAGACTTGAAATACACATTAATTAAATTCCATCCATCATACATTTATCAGATATACATTCCTCCATTCATAATAATAAGCATTACCATGGCATATATCAAAATGGAGTGGAAATGGTCATTGTTTTCTCATTAAAAGTCATTTTGACATAAAAATCTTGGGAATTTATACTTGAAACTTTATGATAATTAATAAAATATAATATTGAACGGATTACAATTATAAATGGACAATTAAAGGCTCTCCCAATTCAAATCATCAGCATTACAATGGTTCACAACAAGATAGTGGGGAAATGACACTATTTCTTCATTGTTCAACATTTTTACATGAATTATTTTGGGTATTTAGACCTTAGAGTATTATTAAAATGAAATAAATATAATATAAATCATCACATAATATAATTGGCATTATAATCTTCCCCAAAGAGATCAATAGCTCACCCAAAGCGCAATCCCTCCATTGGCATGAATATGGTGTGAAAACTGGAAATAGTTGAGAGAGAGTGTTGCAATAGAAGAATACACATGATTTACTATATATTACACATGAAAATAAGACTCCATTAAATTTCCATTAAAGACCTGAGTGGCCTTTCCAAAAACCAACTAGGACGGGAATATTTCACCCTCGAAATTGGCTTAAGCAAGAAAACTAGTCATCCACTAGCTCTCACAATTCACAAATGACAATTTCACTAAATGAGAAAGATCCTCTTCTCATGGATGATACCTGTATTTTATAAACATTATTAGTCTTATAAGGTTCGAAATCCATCCATAAACCAAATCCAATTCGAATTGGTGTGGCTTCTCATGCTATTCCATGTGGCCTCTCTCTTCACCTTCCCTCTTCTCCCAAATTTGAGTAGGAGCCTCTTGGCCTTCTCTAACTCAAAAATTAGACCTATAAGATGATCTATTCAGTCCTGAAATGTCAGTATGTCATTATTTCAGCCTTCATATCTGAATTGTGTCAAAACTGTCATAGAATCTCCATCATTGGTGTCATAGATGTCATAAATGTAAGGGGAATCTAGCCAAGTGTCCATGAAACTCCCATTTGGCTCTTCCTCTCCCATGAAAGTTACAATTAATCCAAAATTATACCTATGAAGTATATGGACAAGTATATTAACCTTATAATCCATCCAAAAACATTTTTCTTCCCATATATTTGAATTTGCAAGAGAAAGATACCATTTAACATAGGAATTCTAGCTAGTGTGGACCCCATAGTCTCCATGTGTCTTCATGCTCCATTACCACTTCCATTTTCTATTGTATTTATTTAATAAGATATGTTATTAAATATTTATCCCCTTTTAATTTATAAACATCATTTATTATCCCCCTTTTCCAAATATCAAAGCTTCCACCCCCAAGCTAGGAAATTAGTGATTTTCCACCTTGGCAATTATTTGACTTTTAGCATCCCTTTGACAACTTTCATGAATATGGAAAATGTGATTTGACCATTGTGATCCAATGCAAAATTTGGGACATTACATGATCCATATCCACACAATGAGTAATTATCCTTTGAGATAGGTAAAACTAGTAACCCAAAACCAATTCACAACATCAAGACATATCATCAAAAATAAAGCACATTAATATTCATGGGGGAACTGCCCCCCATCCAGAACCACAAAGGCACCAACCTAGAGGAAACCAGAGACACTAGGAACATAGATACCCACCCAAGCACAATCCAAATTCACCAAACAACAAATGAAACCCTAAATTAGATATGTTGAAGGCATAGAAAATTGTTGGAGGTTAGGTGGACCTAATTACAAAGTGGGAAGTCAGTGTGTGTGTGTGTGTGTGTTGGATTCTATTAGCACAAGGTGGGCAATTGAAAATTGAAAATTAAAAAAAAAATCAAATATTCTCTTCCACTCTTTTTATAAAGAATAATTTAAAGGGATATTGGAGAATCAATTCTTTAATAGAAAATTATACTTTGATGAGTCCATCATACATAGTGCTCAATCCCACTATTTATTCAAAATAAAATTAACTATTTGAATCAACCCCAATGTAATGGTTCATTGGTTCTTTGTTGATTATGTTTCATTTTCTCCCTTAGTTTTAGTTTGAAGACACATCATTTTGGTGGTTTTTTGGCTTACTCTCTCATGCAGTGTGCAAACACAATATTTTAGTAAATTTTATCATTGTATATGGATTTGGAGGGTCTCCAATCCATCCATAGTGTTAAAATTTACTGTTTTTAACAATTGTAGACCAAATCCTACATGGTCCACAAGACATAAAATTTTATTTTTCAACCTAATATATTAGTCTTCCACTTTGGACAATATCTAGGGCCCCAAGAATAATCTTCAATCCACAAAACCTCGCAATGATGCTCGTACAACACTTGTAGACCAAATATTTCATTCACATGGTTTTGTGGTGGTTTTTGTCGATGCACATGATCCATGAACCAAAAAGAAAATATTTTAGGACCATATACATTAGTATTCCTCCTTGCATGTGACTAGTTCCCTAACAAGCATCCTTGATGCACAAATCCTCATAATTGCACCCACATGACACATACAAGAAAAATATTATCTTTACAGAGGCTTTGTGGTGGTTCTGGACTGTATACATGGTCTATGGGCACTAAAACCCTATTTTACACCCTATGTTTCTAGCCATGCTCTTCTTCTAATCGTGTATAAATCCTCGAGATCCATCCCTAATGTGAAAATTGTAGTGGAGATTTATGCCCATCTACGTGCAGAAGCACCAACCTTATATCATTGTGATCGTAAGGAAGAGTTCAATGGAAACTATAAAAGAAAACTAAACTAATAACGAAAAGAAAATATTTTTATCATTTTTTAACATGTATATCAGCTAAACTAATGCAATAAACAAAAATAGTAAACACACCTTTCTCATGTAAAGTGGGCCACTGTAGTCATCCTCGGAAGTGGTTCTACAGCTCCATGAATTGGTTCTCCAGTTGTCTTTATGGACAGTTGTCAAATGGGGAATGGATCCAAGATGGGTACGCAGGATGTCTCAGCATACACCATGGGAATGGTTTGGAAATGAGGATGATAGTAGGGGAGTATGTGAATACTTGAGAGAAAAAGTGTCACAGTGTACCCACAAATGAAAATGAGAAAACAAAGTGTTTTGGGAGATCCCTTCACAATGTATTTATAGTATGGTCTAGGGGTTTTTGACCCATGGTATTTTCTTGTGCTTTTTTTACCCTTCCTCTTTTTTAGGGTTTTTGAACCCTTTTTAGGGCTTTTTTTACCCTTTTTAGGGTTTTTTTACCCTTTTTGGGAGAGAGTGAGGGTTAAAAGTAAATAATGATGTTTTGGACCATTTTTTGTGGAAATACAATCACGAGGGTCAAAAGTAAGGGAAATATGGTAGGAATATGATGTATGTATATGGTTTAGACCATGTATAGCTAGGTGAACACTTTTTAGTGTTAACAGATTGCCCCTTGATGTGTGAGGGAAGGAGCTCATCTTATGGCCGATGGACATCATAGGATCATAGGAATAATGGTGATAACAGTGGAGAGACTAGAGTGACCTATGGGGAAGTGGAGCTTCCTCGTTTGAGCTACAGTTGATTTTAGTTTTTTATTATGGGTTCTCAAAAATGGATGAGAGACATATAATGTGTGACATGTATATGGACAAGGTGGGCATACCCATGGTGGTAACAATGTCAAAAGAATAAATAATGGGATCAAGGCTCAAAAACATGGGAGCCGATCAATACATATAAAAATGATGATACATAATGCTGGCCTCAATGGGAGGTCAAGTACAATGTTGATATGAAGAACTGATACATAGGGACAATGGAAATATCATGGAATGCAATATCATCACAACTGATGCTCTGCTGAACCTAGAGGTGTACATATATATGGACTCAATGAATGAGAGTTAGAATCTCTGTGGTATAATGTGCATCATCAAGTACTAGAGATAAATGGAAGCACAACACTAGGGCTTCCAAACACTATTGCCAATGCAGCCCAAAAATCACAAGGGACAAGAAATTGTGTGGGTCCCATAGTAGACTCACCAATATTCTAGAGCCAGGTGACATCTAGGGTCTTTGACCAAATAATGAATGGACCAATACCTTGTATGAATCTTAATGCTGCGATGATGTAGATGAAGTATAGCATGTGAGACACAACCATCCCATTAGAGGAAATTTCAAGTCAAATTGGGCCTCCTAAAATGAATTCATAAAATAATAGTTAAAATAATAAAATAATATTAATTAATTTTGGAGGAAGAAAAGAAAAAAACTACCTTTTTGTTTGTATTTTTGACATATATCCCCGTGTTTTTACTCAAATTTCGATCGGGAGAGCTCGTTGGATGTGGAATTAAATTCCACATCCAATGAGTACCCACTCGGCATAATTTTGACGGACCTTGCTACCCCAAAAACAAGAAATACCTGAAAAAATGGAATGATGACATCATCATTCCATTTTGTCAGGTATTTCTTATTTTTGGGGTAGTGGGGTCAGTCAAAAGTATGATGAGTGGGTACTCGTTGGATGCGGAATTTAATTCCGCATCCAACGAGATCTCTCGATCGAAATTTGAGTAAAAACACGGGGAGATATGTCAAAAATACAAACAAAAAAAGTAGTTTTTTTTATGATACCTATCTCCAAATTTATATTAAAAAAGTGTTTAAGACCTATACGGTATCTCAAATTTAAAGCAATTTCATTGGCTAACACATGATGACATGGAATTTGAATAAAAGTTAAAAGGCCCATTTTGAGTTGAAATTTCCTCTAATGAAAGTGGAACTTATGACTCCTCTCAAGCGGTCCAAGGAACTCATCAATGAGGTGGATGAAACCAGGATACAGTGACCTCTGGATCTATCCTTTGGAATAGATGTGCCGACGTTAGTAGAGGGAGACCTGCAACTAATCAAGGAAATGATGTGTCCTTAAATAGAAGCATGAGGGATATAACCAAAGATGTGGAACAATCTAGGGATTGTTGCACCTGGAAATATCACATTGCTTATTAGCCTCGATGGGAATTTCACTTTGCCTTTCAACCTCCTAAAAAGCCTGCTTGAGTCACCTTGGTCACTTTTTTCCTAGACCTAGAAGGGGCGGTGCCTTCATGTTTTTTACACATAGCGTCAAAGGTGCCTATTGCAATTGACCCAAAAGCACCATTTTCTCCTTTCTTTAGCAAAAACCCTAGGTTGACGCCTTTGTCAGTTTTTCTAAGAGCGTCGGTGGTCAAAAAATGAGAAAAAAGAAGATTCTAGAATCTTCCATGTGGAAACCTCTATGGGGTTAGTTCCTATATGCTTGGGAAAGGTGGAATTTTCCTTCCTCACCTATAGGGATCTCATCCTATCTTTTTTCCAAGTCATCTCTTGAGTTCTAGGCCTATAAATGAAGCCTTCATGAAGAGAGTGGAGGAGGCAGGGAAAAGCACCCTTATGCTACTAGTTTGAAGTCTGAATCAGAGGCAAAGTAGAGTTATCTTATAGTTGGAGAGGTATTCATAGTCATAGGAGATTATAGACATTCTTGTTGAGATCGAATCCATCGACATCAAGGCTTTTTGGTTGTACTTATTTCTCATCCATATATTAATACAAAGACATTTCTCTTTCCTATATTTGATTGTATTGATTGTAATTAGATATTATTGGATTCCTTGATCACCAATATGAATAGTCAATTTATCATGATGCTCTCATCCCTTTTGTTTGTCGTGTGGTCTATTTTGCAGGTATTGAACTATTGCAAGGAATTTTGGAGAGAAGACAAGCAGATATAAGGTTGAGGTATATTATATTTCATGTTAGTTGATTTTATTATTCAAGGAAAGGATATGTTGCTGTGTCTTTTTGTTCTGTAGTTGTGATTTACATTGCAGAGGAACAAGAAATGTCTGCACTGATTAAGAATTCCTGATAACAAAATTGGTGACTCCATTGGGGAAACTTAATCCAGTCAGATATGGGGAAGATCCAGTCAGATCTGGTGTAGATCCAATCAAATCTACAAACTTCGGTAACCATTCCATCTATCAAGGTCATTCTCTCTCCTTTTAGTTGTTTAAGTTAACAAGGTAAGTTATCTATCTTATGTTTCTGATTCTTTTCCTTTGTTCTGAGTAGTTTTACCCTTTTCAGTCCAGCTCAGTTTTTCTGGTTTCTCTTGTAGGCTTTCAGCCTTTTAGTCCATTGTTCAAGCGACGCCTTTACCTTTGACTGACAGAGCATCGGCCCGTCCTAGGGTGCATTTTCTATTTTTGGACAAAGAATCGATACCGCCTTCTTCTTCAACTAACAGAGCATTGACGGTGCCTATGTGTAGAAGGCTAGGAGCATCGATTCATCCTAGAACGCTCTAGTGCAGTGCCCTCCATCGTGTTGAGGTAGGCCTTCAAAAAATCCTGTTTAAGAAATTTTTTGTTCAAAATTTTAAACTATCCTATTCTTTGAATTTTTTTAGTGTGGTTTGCTTGCTTGCTTGCTGTCTGATTTACTGGTTTTTGTGAGTTTAATCCTCTATTTGAGTTCAGATCCAAAATTCTTATCTTTTGCATTGTCATAAAAGAAAGTGGAAACATAGTTCAACTTTGGTTTTTTAGTGAAGTGTCTAAAAATTTTCTTTTGAAAAGAAAGCCTATAGTCTCTTCCTAGAAGATTAGTTTCTTTTTTAGAAAAGACTGCTTTGTGTGTCTCATATTTTCTAGAAAAATACAAAAAGAATCATATTACTTTCCTCTTGTTTATTCTTGCGAAAATTGTTTGTTTTTCATTTGCATGAGTGATTTACAAGGAGAAGTCTTTTTGACATTGTAGTAGAAGTTAGTTTTGCATGCACGTTAGAGGCTTATTTTTCTTTCTTGCATTTTCATAAACTTTAGAGTGCTTGTTTGAAAGAGTTTTTGTGTTTGAAAGGAATTTCTTTGCATTCTTTATTGGATCTTGTTTTGATCATTGAAAACAACTTTCTTTTGGTATGTTGTTGAAAAGAAAAGAAAAAGGTTTCTTCCTTACCCTAGTTAGTTCTCATCGAAGTCAAAAAGTGCATTTACATTTAGATTAATTTTCATTATTGGAGATAACATTTCACAAACATTCACCTAATCATCTAGATAAAATTAACGGTAGCTTTAGGTCTAAAATTGTATAGAAATTTGAGTGATAGTTTAGTGGCGTGTTCGGGCGTCGCAAAGTGTAGAAGTTGTCATTATTTGTTCGCACTACAACCTGGGACTTGTGTGGTTCTTCCATGTACCATTGGTATATCGAAAATCCTTTCACATACCCTTGAGGTATATAGAAAGGTACTTCATGTACTTGATTGTATATCAAAAGGCCCCTTGTGAACGGTTGTGCATTAGACAACACTACTACCGATTTGAGCTCCCATGTACCTTGTGTATATCGGGAGACCCTACTAAGATACCCTGACCATATGAGAAAAACCCTTTGGACATCTTGTGTGGAGCAATACACCAAAAACAACATTCAAGGAGATTACTATGCACGTACCCCTGAGGTATATCATGAGTTGCACCTACTTGATAATCATGGTGAGAGACCATATTTTCTGAACCCATCCTATCACTTAGGTCTACTTGTGACCTTTATCTTTGTGTAGGTTTTGTTTGTGTGCTTTTCTCCTTTTTTTTGACCTAGATTAGGTCATTTTGGCCACCACCTTGGCTTAGCAACTTGCAAGGTGTCAATCTCGTAGATTGCAGGTTTTACCTCCTGACTCTCCTCCTACCGTGGAAGGATAAATTGGGGTAACCATGGAACAACCAAATTTTGCTAATGTTCATGTAGGAACTGCCTTAGCTAGTGAAACCAGAGAAGATTTCACTATTTTTGCAAACCTTTTAGTTCAATTGCCTCCTGCAGCTGATGCTTCTATGCATTCGCCGTTGGAAGGTCATGTCGATATTCCTACTCCACTAGATTATGGCCCAGATGCTCCTTTTTGGAGTACATCTATGGGCCAAGCTATTGCTGAATTTGGGGTTATTATACCTTCACCAGGGAACCCTCCTTTAGGAGAAGAGGAATAGAGAACAATTAATGCATCTCTCAATCGAGCTCGTAACTTTTCAAAGAGAGTAGAAAGAATCATCCTCCACCTGTGTCTCATTATGAAACTGTGTTGGCTCATTTACCCCGTAATACAGACCCTTGGCCTTTACCTAAAATTCAACCTTCTTCTGAAGGTCATCCAGCCTATGGTGAGACTTCTCACAACCCATGCCCTAATGGATATCGTTCACTAGCTCAATCTTTAGGTCCTATTGAAGAAGTTCCATTTCAAGGTAATCTAGGCCCAAATGGCAATCCTACAGTTTCACATTCTGGCCCCATTACTAGGCCTTCCATACCAGTCATAGTTGGGGGGGAATCCACAAATCAAGTAATTTCAGTCGACTCCAACGCTGGGGGGCAACCCTTAGTGCGAGTTACGTCATATGCTAGTGGAATTATTACTAGTTTAGGACAAGTTGCAGTTGTAATACAACCTACAGTAGTTATCCCTCCTACCAATACGAATGTTTTTCCCCCCCATCTAGTTCAGGCCAACCCTTAGGGGTGCAACCTATTAATAATCTAGCTTCTTGAAGATATACTTATCTAGGAACTCAACCACCTATGGCTAATCAAGTTTATCAACAATCACCACCAACAACTATTTATCAAGGAATTCCCTACCCTAGGAATGATTTGGTACCTTGGGGACAACCCAATTGATCCAATGTCTCATCATATGAAGGAGATTTTGTTAATACTATTGGAGGATATGGTGGACCACAGCCCGGAGGACCACCGCGAGGACCTAGAGGACCTAGAGGACCACCACCACCACCTCCTGGAGGGCCACCACCACCACCTGGAGGGCCACCACCACCACCACTACCTTTCAGAGGATCCCTTCCCTCAGGTGACCTACCTCCTCATGGAAATTCAAAAATAAACAACCTTTTCAACAAGCTTTAGTGGCATCATCCATACCCATCTATCAATCAACATTTGGCCTTACTGGTCAGCAAATGCCATACCAGTACTACTGATATCTGCAACCAAATCAACAATTGCCATTTTTAGCTACTTTAGATCTACCATACTTGTCAAGATTACTAAATGATCCAATCCATCATGACCCCTCTTGGCCTGGCATTCCTGTAAAGTTTCCTTTCGATATACCCAAGTTTGATGGTAAACCTGGTGAAGATCCAAAAAACCATGTGGTGACATTTCACTTATGTTGTTCATACAATTCCTTGATGGATGGCTCAATCCGTCTATGACGTTTTCAAAGAACCCTCACTGGTATTGCTGCAAAGTGGTATATCGAGTTACCACAACAGTCTTTTTGGGATTTCAATTCCTTAGCAATGGAGTTTTTAACACACTTTCAATTGCTAATCCGATATGAAACAGGTATAGACCTTCTGACCTCACTTCGACAAACCACATCAACTCACATCTCTGACCATATCCATGAATGGATAAGAAGACGAAGGTTAATTAAGGCCCTTATTCTTAATCAGTTGCTCGCTGATTGGTTTACAAATTCTTTACTTCCACCTATTGCTAGAGATGTTTCCATGGGACACGATATTACTAAGGAGCAAGCTATTAGCCATGCTCAGTACCTAGACTTGGTCTATTCCCAATCAGGTACTATGTATGATCTAATTCCCCTCGACCTACAATAGATCCATCAATACCTACAACTGAACCACCTGCTGATGGCATACTTGGTTTGGTTCAAACACAAATGGCGGCCAAATATTCTAAGAAACAAAATCAAACCGCCACTTTGTCAAATCAACTAGCACCATCTACCAAAACTGCACCCTCTCCTATTGCTTCCACTGAAGTAAACGCAATCCAATCAAATGAATGTTCAAGTCGAAAGAAGAAAGGAAAAAATATCTAAAAAACCTGATAATCAACAGGAAGGAAACAAAACACAGAACTCAGATGTCGATTCAAAAGGTAAGCGAAAGGTAAAATTTCCTTGTTTAATCTGTAGAGGTGACCATTTTACAAAAGAATGTCCTCATCGTGAGGAATTTTGTAAGTTTTTGAAAAATTCACCCACCCCAACAGTTTTGAAATATCCTTTCCCTTCCCAACATCAAGTAATTTATCATAAGTCCTTGAACGAAACTTCTTCGTCCACTGATGAAGTTCGAATGATGTCTAGTGAAACGGTTAATTTAAACACAAGATCACATAGTTATGACCCTCATCCAGGAGGATATTATTCCACTTGGACCCCCACCATTGTTTCTTTCAGTTTTCCAGTTTCCTTAAATGTAGCACAATTTACTATTTTTGGCAGTTTTTGGGTCCTAAACTTCCAGAGCTGTTTTGAGGCCCTAAACGATGTTTTTTCGGCATCGAATGGTGGGAAAATATGAGTCCATTCTGGACTTAGTAATTGTCATTTATGGATGTAGTCCTTAAAAATATATTTCTAACGATGTATCATGTGCATCAAACGGAGGTAGTATGCTAAAGTTACAACCTCAGGAAATTGATGTACCAAGTTACCCAACAGGCCCCACATTCTAGTGTTTCACCTCCTAGGGTTAGGTTTTTGGATGTGTAGGGTTTCCATTATTTCTCAATAATATATAGGTCTTCGAGCCTCATTGTAACATAGATTTCAGAGGCATGTAGCCGCCACATCTCTTCTCAAAGATAAGCTACCATCACTCTAGCTAGTTTATTTCTATTATGTATGTAAACAAGTTTCAGTTATTGATTAATGAAATGAAGTGTTATTTCCGATGCATATTTTTTTCTATGGTTATCTATGTATTCTGTTGCTTTCCTGCATAAATCGGATCAGTGGTATCATAGCAATCTGCTCTTTCTCGATCCTTCTTTGCATGTCCCTAATGAGGGTGGGGTATAAAGAGTTAGGGATCGATCTGGTTGAACCTTTGCAAGATCATCCTCACAAATATCGACGACCGCCCATGGGGGATGAAAAGAAATATGAGGGTGCATAATATCTTGTCAAAATGTTGCTCGATGAGGCCCTTGAAAAACAAAGGAACACGATGATGGATAACTTCACCTAGATCCTTCAACGACTTCCCACTGGCAGCGCATCTGCATCT
The DNA here is from genome assembly GCA_001517045.1 of Pseudotsuga menziesii. Classification (NCBI taxonomy): domain Eukaryota; kingdom Viridiplantae; phylum Streptophyta; class Pinopsida; order Pinales; family Pinaceae; genus Pseudotsuga; species Pseudotsuga menziesii. Next base: position 383,745 of record LPNX010425389.1, read on the forward strand.
AGCAGCCACTCTAGAGGCGCAACCCATTTTAAGGTACAAGTAAACTTTGACATTCCCATATTTTATGGCCGAATAGATGTAGATGCCGTAGATAGATGGTTTAATCTATTAGAAGGATATTTCTCGATTCATGACTTTTCCAACTGGGAAAAGATTACTTTTTCTCTACTCAAAGTTGCCCCCCATGTCAAGGACTGGTGGGAAACCTACTGTGAGAGAAAGGAGGAGGAGGAACCCTCTTTGTTCTCGGTCGTACCCACTTGGAATTCTTTTCGAGATGCCATAAAGGGACAATATTATCCAGTGGGGAGCTATGAGGGAAAGTACATACAATGGACTACGCTGCGGTAGCAAAGAGATCAAGATGTGCATGAGCTGACAAATCTGTTCCATACCCTATGCACTAAGTTGGGTATCAAATATTCAGAGAAACATTTGGTGCTGAAGTACCACCATTGTCTGCACAGATACATTCAGGAGGAAATGGAGTTCCTTGACATCTCTTCACTTGGTATGGCATATTGGTATGCTGCCAAAATTGAGCAAAAATTCAAATAGAAAAAGCGAGACTTTGGATCTACGAATCAGAAGCAAGGGAAAGATGCCCCCAAAGTGCAGAACCAAGGACATAGCCAAGGCATGGAAACTCAATAAAAATTACCAAAGCTACAATCAAATAGAAACACTGCAAAGCCGAAGAAGGAAGTGAAAAAGTGGTGCGAGTTCCATAAGAGCCCCACTCACAACACAAGTGAGTGTCGGGCCAAATAGTCACTGGTGGCCAAGATAAAGGCTTCTGAATCAGATGCATGCTCTGACACTGAATCAGAACCTAAGAAGGGGAATGAAAAAGGAAAGGAGATTATTGATGCAAATCCCAATGCCACCATTTCCACCACGAAGATCCAAAAGGAAGAACCAGAAGATTCAGAGGAGGATGAGCATCTTTTCCACTCCCAAATGTGGGTAAAGGGTTCCCTGCTACAGTTCATTGTCGACAGTGGGAGCCAAAAGAACCTGATTTCAGCAAAGGTCATGAAGCGTTTGGGTTTGCCGACCACAGCACACCCAGAGATATACACCATCGGGTGGCTTCACCAAGGATGATATCTCTGCGTCAGCAGTGTTGCCTTCCCTATAGCATCAAGCCCTTCACCGATGAGGTATTATGTGATATTGCTCCTCTTGATGTTTGTGATGTATTATTAGGTCAACCATACTTATGGAAGTGACATGCTGTGTATGAGTCCCGTCCTCACACTGTTATTATTACGTTGGAAAATAATTTGTACAAGATACTAGAGGTACCACCTCCTGCCGCTATCTCTTTGTTTACTGCAAAACAATGCAGTAAGCTCATTTCCAAAACCAGGAAGTTTGTTTTCTTGATGATCCAACCTCAAGGAAAGAAGAAGATCATGGCCATGACCTCCAGACAAGGTCCCTCTGCATGACAACACCAAATGGACAAGGTTGTGGAGGAGTACCGGGACATATTCACCTCACCCATTGGGGTGCCTCTCCATTGTCAGGTCAAGCACCCCATTGATATAACCCCAGGTGTGTCACTTCCCAATGGAATGATATATTGATGCTCTATTATGGAGAATGATGAAATCAAGAGGCAAATTCAGGATCTGCTGAAAAAGGGTCACATCTGACCAAGTTCATCACCCTGTGGGAGCCCGATCGTGTTGGTACAGAAGAAGGATGGGACTTGGAGACTCTGTATTGACTATCGAGAGCTGAACAAGATCACTTTCCAGAATAGGTACCCAATCCCATGGATTGATGACCTCCTGGACCAACTTAAAGGGGAGAAATATTTTAGCAAGATCGACTTAAATTTTGGGTATCACCAGGTACTAATCGAACCGATCGATGTGTGGAAGACTGCCTTCAAAGCCAAGGAGGGCCTTTTCGAATGGTTGGTCATGCCTTTCGGGTTAACAAATGCTCCTACAACCTTCATGAGATTGATAGACGACATCTTGCAGCCATTCACCAACTCATTTGTAGTAGTGTACTTGGATTCCATTATGATATCCAGCCAGACTTGGGAAGAGCACCTCCACCACATCTGGCAGGTCCTCCAAACACTGCGGCAGCACAAGTTGTGTGCCAATTTGGATAAGTGCACTTTTGGCATGACCCAGGTTCAGTATCTGCGATACATTATTGATGAGTGTGGGGTACATGTGGATCCTACCAAGATCCAATTCATTCGAGATTGGCCAGGCCCAACTACTGTAACAGATCTTGGCAGCTTTTTGGGCCTTGTTAATTTCTACCGTAGGTTCATGTTGGGATTCTCTCATATCACTTGGCCCTTGAGTCAAGTCATCAAGGGAGGAGCGTAAGAAAAATTCTTTTGGTCGAAAACTCAATAGAAGGAATTTGTAGAATTGAAACATCACCTCTGCTATGCCCCAGTGCTCACATTACCAAACTTGCAACAACCATTTGAGATCGAGACATATGTCTATGACTATGCTATTGGGGTAGTCCTTACTCAACAAGGGCATCCATTTTCTTATCACAGTGAGACACTATCCGACACAGTCTATAAATATCCCACTTATGACAAAGAGATGTATTCCATTGTACAGGCTTGCCGACAATGGAAGCATTACATTTTGGGGAAGGAAACGATCATCCACACAGACCACCGACCCCTGCAATTCATACAAACACAAGGTAAGTTACAAAATGATCGCCATCAGAAGCTGTCCACATATCTACAACAATTTCATTTGAACATCAAGTACAAGAATGGAAGCACTAATAATGTTACAGAATACCTTAGCTGACCACCGATCATGGCGATAACCACCATGCTCAACTCTTGTGGCAATGAGACTTCTGATTGGCCGCTTCTCTACAAGAGCAATCCAAAATTCAGCCACACATACCAGACACTCTTGGAGGGAAACCAAGTTCCAAAATTTCACCTCCAAGATGTACTACTATGTCACATGGGACACCTTTGTGTTCCTTCAAGCAAGTGTGCCAAGATGATTTGGGAAGCGCACTACAGTCAGGTCGCTGGCAATTTCGGGGTGGAGAAAATAGTGGTAGTACTGCAGAAGTATTTCTATTGGCCGAACCTTCAACAGGATGTCAAGAAGTACATCCGATCCTGCACTGCATGCGCCATTGCAAAACCATCCATCAAGAAGCAAGGTCTCTATACTCCATTTCCTACCCCTAGTCGACCTTGGGAATCCATCTCCATGGATTACATGTCGGATCTTCCTTCTACTAAGCATGGCAATGACTATGTGTTTTTGGTCATTGACAGATTCTCAAAGATGGCCATAATGGCAGCCTGCAAGAAGAATATCACAGCAGAAGCCACTGCTAAACTCTTCTTTAAACGAGTGTGGGTACACTTTGGGATCCCATAGTCTATAATCTCAGATCGGGACAGTATATTCCTTAGTACATTATGTTCTAGCCTATGGTCAATCCTAGACACCAAGCTAACTAAGTCCATAGCTTTCCATCCCCAGACTGATGGCCAGACAGAGGTCGTCAACAGGATGATCGTACACATTTTGTGCATGTACAACTCAAAGAATCCATGCACATGGGATGAGAGCCTCCCCTATGTACAACACAGATATAACCAGGCCCTCCATAGCTCAACCAACCAGAGCCCCTTTCAGGTGGGATTGGGATTCTAGCCACTATGTCCCATTAATGTAGCCATGCCATTTGCAGCTACTCAGGCTGATTTAGCTCATATCCATTCTGAAGTTTCCAAGGTGAACAACTTCATTGAGTGCATTCAACACATTTTCCAATAGGTTCATGACATATTGGACAGATCCAATGCTAAGTACAAGAAGTGCATGATCAGCATTGGGTGCAACACAACTTCCAAGTGGGCGACAAAGTGTGGCTACATTTCCAGAAGGAGCGCCTCACTGGACCCCACCACAAGCTTCACCCACTCCGATATGGGCCATACACCATCACCAAGGATATCGGGCACAATTCCTTTGAGCTCATTATTCCACCATTCCTTGGTATGCACCTAGTGTTCAATGTGGACCGCCTTCGACCCTACTTTCCACCTCTACTGGACACATCAGATGTGGCAGAACAACTCACACCAATAGAGTTAAACCCCAAATGCATGGAACAAGCCAAAACTAATTGGATTATGGACACACAGATCAAGAACACCAGCTAGTATAAGATCCAACTATATCGAGTTGTCAAAGCAGGCCATCTCCTTCACCAGGGAAAGTGGCTCACCAGGGACCAAGTTCAACAGAAGTTTCCTCATCTCATGGAGGAAATCAACGCAATGGGGACCATTATTTCCTAAGTGGGGAGGAATGATCCAGGAGGATATTGGTGGCCACCCACCTATTCCACTTAGACCTCCACCATTGTTTTTTTCAGTTTTCCAGTTTCCTTAATTGTAGCACAATTTACTATTTTTGGTAGTTTTTGGGTCCTAAACTTCCAGAGCCGTTTTGAGGCCCTAAACGATGTTTTTTCGGCATCGAATGGTCGGGAAAAAATGAGTCTCTTTTGGGTATGATATTTTTTGTTAATGGATGTATTCCTTAAATATATCTTTCTAATGATGTATCATGCACGTCAAACGAAGGTAGTATGCTAAAGTTACGACCCCGGGAAATTGATGTACCAAGTTACCCAATGGGGCCCACATTTTGGTGTTTCACCTCCTAGGGTTAGGTTTTTGGATGTGTAGGGTTTCCATTCTTTCTCAATAATATATATGCCTTCGAGCCTCATTGTAACACAGAGTTTAGAGGCATGTAGCTGCCACATCTCTTCTCAGAGATAAGCTACCAGCACTAGCTAGTTTATTTATATTCTGTATGTAAACAAGTTTCAATTATTGATTAATGAAATGAAGTGTTATTTCTATTGCATATTTGTTTCTATGGTTATTTGTGTATTCTATTGTGTTCCAACATAAATCCGAATTAGACCCTCCCCCCCCAAAAAAATGTGATGATGTTCCATCTAAAAAACCCTCACTTCCACACCTCCTCCTAATAACGGTCTTTAGATTGAAAAACCTATCCCAAAAGCAATTTTCCACCCACCAAAGGGTACTCTATGTAAGTCCATAATTAATCATAATGCTTGTACCTCCCAATATTATAATATTGTCAAAGATTTGGCCCAAGCAACCTGTGCTATGTCGGCTTTAGAGGTGCTTCAAACCTGCCCAACTCAACGGAAAAACTTGCTTACTGCCCTTGGAGCTATGGATCCTGAGAATAGTAATATCATCACTTTCAAACTGGATGGTTTCAAGATGAGACTCTCACATTAGTTAGCTTTCTAGATCGCTACCAAGATTGTTGGAAAGACTATCCGTCGTACTGTTTTGGACGAGGGTGCCTCTACATCAGTTATGTCTTTATCTTGCTGGAGAGCCATTGGTTCTCCAGAAATCAACCGTTCACCTACCACCCTTAAGGCTTTTGATGGTCATGGATTTCAACCCTATGGATTACTACTTGTCATCCATGTTGAACTGGGGGGAAAGTCAGTGTCCATTCACATTGAAGTCATCAACACTACTTTGGATTACAACTTAATCCTAGGTCATAACTAGTTTTATGCTATGCAAGCTGTAGCATCAATCATTTCGGATCATTCAATTCCCGTTCCAAGGAAATCTTTTTACTATTGATCAGTTAGATTCCATCACGCCTAGTGCCATTACAAATGATGCAAATAACGTTCCGCTCTTGAATACCCCATAGTATAAGGGCATTGGAGTAGGCCTTATCAAAGACTCTTCACTAATGGGAGTATTCCCCTCATCTGATCCTCCTCCTGCTTTACAAACTGCATCTATTAACATGATTTCAACCTCTCATGCAGACAAAGGAAAAACAATTGTTAACGAATCAACATCCTTTTCCCCTTTTGAAGAAATTTATAATGCAATCCAAGCTACCAGTGATCCCCCCATCAATGACCATTTTTTGGTGGCCTCAGACTTTTATCACATGCCTTACTGGCTTGAAACCCCCCCCATCTCTAAATTATCTTGCACACACACTTCCTATAGATGAATCTATTATGGAAGTTATGTCATTAGAAGAGATGCCTTGGGAATATTATCATCACCGATCTTCTTTCCTTCCCCCTTTCCATATGGTAGAAGACCACTTCACCTCCACGATTTCATTTGATATATTCCTCAACTCTAAGTCTCTGATCCTCACTCGTAGTGCCAATTCTGAAGGAAATTTATGTAACATTACAAAAACTATGCCTACAGACATATTAGTGAAACTAGGTGTTTTCGAGAACATTTTCATAGGACAAAACTCTTCACCTGAAGAAGTACAAACATACATGGCCCTTTTCAAGGAGTTTAGAGATGTCTTCGCATGGACATATGAATAAATTCGAGGGATTGATCCCTCTATCATTATTCATGAGATCAAAACTTACCCTGATGCCAAGCCAGTTCGTCAGAAACTACGACAGGTCCATTCAAGAAAAGAAGTCGTTATTAAAGAAGAAGTTGAGAAACTTCTCAAGGCTAGTTTCATTTATCCCATACCATTAACTGAATGGGTGTCCAACATAGTCCCTATGAACAAAAAATAGGGTACTATTAGGGTTTGTATCGATTTTAGGGATTTGAATTGAGCTTGACCAAAAGACAACTTTCCCACTCCCTATATCAATCAAATAATCGATAACTGTGGCGAAAGGATTATTTTTTCCTTTATGGATGGCTTCTCCAGCTATAGTCAGATTGAAATTCTTTCGTCAGACCAACACAAGACAACATTTATTTTCCCTTGGGAAAATTTTACTTATCGTAAACTACCTTTTGGTTTAAAGAACGCTGGCGTGACATTCCAACGTGCCATGTCCTATGATTTTCATGACATTAAACATGTTGTGGAACCTTATTTTGACAACCTTCCTGCTCATTCCAAGCAGCGGAATATTAATGTCGATCATCTAAGAGCAGTGTTTCTTCGATTTCGTCATTTTAATATTTGTCTAAATCCCCATAAATGTGTTTTTTGTGTAGAAGCTGGCCGAATTCTTGGTTTTATTGTTTCTAAAGATGGCATCTATATAGATCCCTTGAAAATTGAATCTATCTTAGCCCTACCTGCTCCCACCAACATAAGTGAACTCCAAATTTTGCAAGGGAAGGAAATTTTTTTACGTCATTTCATCTATAATTATGTAGAAAGGACACACGGTTTCATGAGGTTGCTCAAGAAATATACCCCTTTCGGCTGGGATGATTTCATGCAACGTGCATTTGATAATCTCAAACATGCACTTACCCATGCACCAGTGTTGCAACCACCTAATTATGCTAAGGACTATTCCTTTTATGTGGCTACATCCTTTTCTACCATAGCCATGGTCCTTGTTCAAATAGATGAACACGACCAGGAACATGTGATTTATTACACAAGTAAGACTCTTTTGGACTTTGAAACTCAATACTCACATGTGGAGAAACTCTCTCTAGCCACGGCTATCGCGGTCCAGAAGTTTCGTCATTATATCTTGCTCCGCACCACCACTGTTTACATGGATTGCAACCCCATGTACTATGTTCTTACACGGCAAGTGCTTGGGGGAAAATACTCATGTTGGATTGTGATGCTCTAGGAATTTGAGTTAGAATTTGCTAAAAGCACTTATAAGAAGTCTCTCATTTTTGCAGAGCTTATATGTGACCTTCCCCATACTACTGAGACTACAGAGCCCTTTGATTCATTACCCAATGAATCATTGTTTCTCATTAGTATGAATGATACATGGTATGAAGATATCATTTTGTATCTCTAGACCTTATGATACCAGCCCACTACTTCTCGAGATGAACATCATCATGTTCGCCACCAGTCTACAAGTTATATTATCTTGAATGATACCCTATACTTCTATGGTGTTGAATCCTTATTACGATTTTGCCTTACACATGAGGAGGATGAGATCATTTTAAATGATTTCCATGCTGGAGCTTGTGGCAATCATCTCTCTGGGTTAGCTACTGCCCAAAAAATCTTGCGTGCAGGGTATTTCTAGCCCTCTATTTTCAAAGATTGCATTGAAACAGTCAAGAAATTCCCACCATGTCAAATGTTCACTTCCAAGAAACGCACACATCCAGATCCGCTCCATGCAATTGTAGTAGTTGGCCCCTTTGCAAAATGGGCATAGACTTCATCCACTATAGACCTACCTTAGCTGGGGGGAATGGCTACATTATTGTGACTGTGGACTATTTTACAAAATGGTATGAGGCAATGCCCACATATGCCGAAGACGGTAAGACTACTGCACTATTCTTATTCAACCATATCATAGCGAGATTTGGAATTCATAAGGCCATTGTGACCAATCATGGATCACATTTTCAAAACAAAATGATGGTAGAGCTCAATGTAAAATTAGGGTTTTGTCACGATAAATATACACCATACTATCCTCAGGCCAATGGCCAGGTTGAGGCTATAAACAAAGTATTAAAAACAATGCTTCAGCTGATGGTAGGGAAAGCCAAGTCAAACTAGCATTTATAGCTTTTCTCTACACTATGGGCCTATAGGAATACTGTTAAAACTTCCACTGTTTTTACACCTTTCCAATTAGTATATGGGCTAGAAGCCACTATCCCGATAGAGTGCGAAATCCCTTCTTTAAAGATTGCTGTAGAACTATTGCCCAACACCACTATAGACAAAGAAATATTCCTGCATCTAAACAAACTTGATGAAACTCAATGTGATGTTGCCTTAGCTAGTGTTTAGCTAGAAGATTTCACCTCCTACGGACAATAAAGTGTTCCACTGGTCTGAATGGTTCAGATCCAAAAGAAATAGAGGACAGAGGTTGAATACTCTCCCTAGACGCCATAGATACCCGAAATGTGATGCTTCGATCATTACCCTGTGTACCTACAATAAGCTTAAACATGCGAACACATCAAAACCGCCAGAATATAATCTATCGATCCATGTTAGTGACTAAGGAATCTAACAACATACATGTGAAATCAAACAACAACAATATATGTGGGATAGAAATCAACTTGCATTAATATAGAAATATGGAGAAGTTTACAACCAAGACTTAGTGTTGACATGCATCTCCATGAAACCAAGCATTCTCATCCCCATAAGCTTCGACCCTAGCTCTCTATGCTCTCCAATGTCTTGGGCCAAGTGATCAATCCAACAACATAACAATACCTTAAGAGTTTTCTCCTCAACCATGGCTATGAGCTCATATTTATAAGGCTTAATGGATAGGGATGGTTGAGATATTAGTGGGTGAGGTGGCCTCTAAGATCCTAGTATGAGGGATCTCAAGCTCAACTGACCCACAATGATAGGGATAAGGGAGGACACGAGGCTTACCATGTAGAAGCCTTGAGAAACTTCTTTTTTTTCCCTTTTTACCTAGGGTACTGTGCTTCTCCTTCTATGACAGAGCGGTTCTGGTAAGAAATGCTTATGGACTAAGGGCCATAAGTGGTGGCACCGCTTGTGGACAACAAGGGATAGGCAGTGCGAATAGGGTACCGCTCCTAGATAAAGGGGCAAGCATGGTGCTGAGCATTTTTTGTGACAGATTGATAAATGATATGAGTTTCCACTCCAAGCGCTGGGATTTATGGAAAACAGTTGTGTCAAGAGTCTTATCACATGATGGTGATAGGATTTTGGTATAACAGAATGCCCCCCATTAAAGCATGAGTCTTAGAGGGATACGATAAACAAGAGCTTTGAGAGAACAAGTCATCGCCATGATATGAAAATGTTGGCTCGATCAGAACATGTTTTCAAGTAGGCATCTCTAGTACATTGGTATGTTGACTCATAAACACAAGTAACCAAACTCATGGCTGCAGACCAATACAAGGCAGATCCATGAGAGGAATAAACAAGCATGAATACTAGAATACATCGTAGATCCATGTGATAGAGGACTCAAACTTGGACATAGATACCATACATACAACGTAGATCTATGTCATACAGATGCAAATTTGAGCATAGCCACGACCATACAAATGTGGATACATGCTAGATATACAAAACTCCATCGCAACTTAGGGAAAAGCAATGAGCGCTTTAAACAAATACCCAGGGTCTTCATCTCGTCTTCCACAAAGTACGATTCTATCCATGTGATTACAATGATCTGAAGTCGAACATGGTAGAAACGACTTGATTACTGGCCAATGATGTGAACCATTAACAAGTGCGAGGGAAATCACCATTAATGTCAATGATTCCCAAGGTACTCTAGTACAATCTACTGAGTGCAAATAGATGTCCTGATGTCGATCACCCAGTTGATTCTATCGATCAAAGGTCAATGATGTGAACCTATGTCAAGAGCGAGAAAATCTGTCATTAAGGCATACAGATCTCAAGGTACTAAATATTGTTTCTAAGACTATTTCCCAGATGATGAGCTGATGTCGACGGGAAACATATTGTCTAAGGAGGGCCATGATGAGTCCCACATCGGCGACACGAAACTTGGAACATAGTTATGGAATGATGTGAATTTAGTAAACATAATACTGACTCAAAGATACTGACACAAATACTGTGTAGACTGCAAAGGTAAAACTTCTTCAAATCCCCTTTGAACATTGGGCGACAAAACAAAAATACTTGGCAGCATGACTAGACAGGACAAATACACAATGCGACAATGGAAAATACATCATTTTGAAAGACTAAAAGGAGTGACATGACTCATGAAAGTGGATTGTCATGGAGATCAGCTAAATGCCCAATTGACTGACATGATTATGTAGACAAGTGCCATGTTCAAAGGTAATGACAAACAACTGCCATTATTTACAAAATGATCCCCTTCCCATTTTCCCCATCATGATCAATGAGTGCCTCTTTTCAGTTTTACGAGTTCAAAGAGGGTAACAAACACTTTGTATAGCTTGTTAGAAGACAAGTCCAGGCTCATATGTTTTATGAACCTGAGAGAGGAGGGGTTCATTCCCGAAATGAGTCATTCAATGTTTAATTTAATGAGTCCACTGAAAGAAAACATGGTATCGTTCATGTTTAGAGAGTCTGAAAGAATACAAAAGAAGACTCCAAAGGGGTCCTTTTTCATATGATTTAGTCTCTAAGGCCTAAAAAAGTGTAAAATCATACCTTAGAAAGCTCTTCCAGTCATGATTCGCTGGAGTGCTCCTTTTTCGTAAATAGTCCTATCCGAACCAAAAAAGAGATAACCTACCATCGGAAGGATGACTCTTCAAATACTTTTACGAGCATGAAGAAGACAAGTAATCGACAATATTTTCGTATTTAGGGAGCCTAAAAAGAGTTTAAAGAGGACTCCATGAGGTTTCTTTACACAATGTCACTTTTTACGAGCCTGAAAAGAATAAAAAATGGACTCAACGGTATTTTCATGTTTAAGGAGCCTGAAAAGGAGGTGAAAAGAAGACTCCATTAAGATTTTTCATGTTGGAATCTAGAGCATGAAAAATTAATAAACTAATATCAAACCACTTTTCATGTTTTAACCAAAGCGCGAAAAATGAAAAGTAAGCTCAACATCATCTAACTATTTTTAATGAGCTCGGAGATCAGTTGAAAGAATGCTCGAGGATTGGTTTCATTTTTACGCAAGATTGAAACTAATGGGTAAACTATGCTTGAAAAAATCCCATTAACATGATATACAGAGGTTGGAATCTTACTCCTAGCATGATTGCTAGAAAATCCTACCCCTAGCATGGTTTCTAGGGGCTCGACATGCCTCCCAAGCTTCGCATCGTTTAACGATTCTTCTTCCATACCCGACCTAAAAACCTGGTTACTAATGTGAAAATGTTCACCAGGGGGGTAGGAAGAATGAGAATCAGGAAGGTGAAAATAAGGTTCAAGTTCTAACACTAAAGGGAAGACTCGAATCAAGGGAAGGGGATCTGTTTCATTTTTACGCAAGCTTGAAACAGAAGGTAACTATGCTTGGAACATGGTTTCATTTTTATGCAAGATTGAAACCAAAAGGTAAACTATGCTTAAGGAAATCCATTTCATTTTTTAACGAGATTGACATAGAATGGGAACTTTGCTCATAGGCATCTATTTCATTTTTTAACGAGCTTGACACAGAATGGGAACTTTGCTGAAGTAAAACTAACATGATGGTTAGAACCTGACATGATGGTTAGGTGCTGTTTCATTTTTTAACAAGCTTGACATAGAATGGGAACTTTGCTCAAAGGAATGGCTTCATTTTTAAGCAAGCTTGAAACCAAATGGTAAAATATGCTTGAGGAGTGGTTTTATTTTCTAACGAGCTTGAAACCAAAAGTAAACAATGCTCTCAAAATTGCTTGTACCGAACATGATATCCAGAGGTTGGTAGGTTGCCCCCATTTCATAAAAGCTAGCGGCTTAGCTCCATTATGATGTCCATAGGCTAGAGCCATGCCCCCCATTTTACCTATGATGGGGAGAAGCTAACTAGAAGAAGGGGAAGGAAACACAAGAACATGCGGCACATTCAGGGCAGTCTGATTACTAGGATTAATGCGATGGTCAGGTGTAACAAAGGAAAGTTGATCAACGGTCACAATATTCCCATCATGGGGAAAATGCATAACTCTAAAGAGTGTGGACACAAGAGCCTTCGTGGCATAAACATAATCATGTCTAATGAGCAGATTGAAATCTAAAGGACCTTGGACCACCATAACATCAATACAGACAGTTTTTCCTCCTAATGTAATAGGAAAATAAGGAAGGGTCCCTAAAGGTACAGTAGGTCTTTGATTAAAATCTAGTATCTGATCGGTGGATGGTACAAGCTAAGCTGAACCCAAATATTTCCAAGCAGTTGAGGATAGAATACTAACAGAAGCCCCTTCGTCAACAATAGTGCGAAGTATCCACCTAGCAGTAACATTCACAACTATCTGGAAAGGAACACTCGAATGAAGACGAGACTCTGTTAGGTTACTCCAGTCAAAGGAAATAACCTCATTACTTGGAGAGGGTTCTATCGAAACAGAAAAAATTTCTCCTTGTTGAGAACAATCAGAACAAAGCATAAAAACTTCAGTAGGTTTTGGTTCATTCTCTACTGGAAGAGAAGAACAAGACGAAGATTTGGTCAAAGAGACTACTTTAGTCTTAACACTCTCTGATGAAAGAGTGGGATCAGGTGGAGATGATGTCAACTCAACCACTTTAACTTCACTCCTTGAAATAAGAGTGGGATCAACTAAGGATGGACTTGGATTGACCACTTAATTTCACTCTTCAATGGAAGAGTGGGATCGACCGAGGTTAGAACTGGATCGACCACTTTATCAACCAATGGGGGTCGCCAGATTTGTTAGCTGGAATATTTCACCTCCTACGGACAGTAAAATGTTCCACTGATTTGAATGGTTCAAATCCATAACAAATAGAAGACAGAGGCTGAAGACTCTCCCTAGACACTGTAGATACCTGGAATGTGATGCTTCGATCATTACCCTGTTGTTATACCAAAATCCTGTCACCATCATGTGATAAGACATTTGGACATACCTACTTTCCCTGAATCCCAACTTCTGGAGTGGAAGCTCATATTATTTGTCAACCTTAGTACAGAAGAGGAGCATTCAGAATTTTCACGTGATCATTCAGAGTAATATCATGCAGAGCCGCACAAGGGTATCAGTAATGAAGACATTGAGAAATAGTGTTGTGAAAATTCAAATGTGATGCAGTCAATGGAATATCAGTCTCAGCCATCCTCTTCACATGTAGAGGTTCCTTATGATTTGGAGCAGCTTGGTGCTTATACAATGAGTCATCATTCGATAAGCCTTGATGATCAGTATGATGATATAGTCAGTCTGCCTCATCATGTTGATTGGTATATCAGTCATATCCACTCATGGATAGAACCAGCCTGTGAGAGCACATACCAATTTGGGAAGAACTTTAATGAATTTATTCATGCCTACAATTTCCCATCCATCCCACCCATTCCGAATCATCACGCAGGTTTGCATTTTCTAAATAAAGTATCCTTACTTTGGCTGGTAACCAAAGACATGGAATTTTTTTTATGTTAATAAAATGCTTAGGCGGTTACATTGGATTTCTGATTACACTTAACCCTTTTTATATTATGCTTAGAGTAGGAAAAAAATCTCCTTGAAAAAGAGCATTTACCTTCCACATTTTTGTTTTGTACTTAGCTATAATAAAACATTTTTTTCATTAGTTAGTTACATTTATTTTGTTTAAATAAATTAGCTAAATGGTTCATTTTGTTTTTTATAAAACTTGTACTACTGATGTTTTCTTGTCAAGTTGAGATGTTTTTTTAGGGTATATAAACTAGATATTCTGGTGTTCTCGTATCCTCTCCTTGCCTTAAAGACCAGATCGAGCACACATCCCACAGTTGGAGCCAGAATGTTACCACCTAAGTTGTACTTAGTGGTTTTTTATCAAGTGAGCCTGGTGAACTGGACAAGGATAACTTGTTCGGAAGTACTTCTGGGAAGTGCTTATTGCACTATATTGCATGTTAATACCCCATGGGGAAATTTTAATAAATGTTCTAGCATGATAATGTATGTAAAAGACTCGGTCTCTTAGACTTTATTTTTCAATCTGATCAGCCCAGGGTGTTTTTTCCCTTGGTTATTATTGGTTGTTGAATAAATGACTATAATTTCTGAGTTTTTCACTCCATACCTCCAAAGTTGGGGTGGTCGGCTTAGCATTTAGGCCTATTGAGGTTATTAGAGTCTATGTGTCAATGTAGAAACATGCTAGGCATCATGGTCGAGTCATATGAACATGTCTAAGTCCCCCTAGGTTTTTTCAATTTTTCATTTTTTTTTTAATTTTTTCAGTGTGTTTTATTAAAATTTATTTTTTCCAAAACTTAGGCTATTTTTTAATAGTTTAATTGGAAAAATTGATCTTATAATAAAAGTGGGCCAAATAATCAGTTTCAGTCATGTAGGTGCTCATTTTCAAGCTAAGAGCACCATGTAAACCCATGGACCAACTATTTCCTAGTTTTGAGTGATTTTCCATCAGTCAGGTCAGAAATCCCCAAAAAATAAATTATTGATTATTTTAATTAATAAATTGATGAATAATGGAGCAAATCCAAAATCCTAGATCAGTGGATTCTCAACCGATTTGATTGAAATCAGTCAGATCTGAACCAGATTGACTGGATCTGACAAATCCTTCACTGAAGGAGGTGATCTGGACAAATCTAGAGTTGAACTTCAGCATCCTTTATGGGGAATTTCTCCCTCCCTCTCTTCTCCACACATTTGGGCTCATCTGGATGAGTTTTGGTGGATGCTTCAGTCAACACGTTGAGGTGTCAGTCAGATCAGCCCCCCAATTGACAGTTGCACTCAGTGAGACTCAGATCTAGCTCAGCTAGACATAGATCAGGCATTGATGTACTCTCCTTTAGCTACAGTGGTCTATCTCCTTGGGATTTGCGTCCCCCTGGGCTGGATCTCCTGGTTTTTGTATAAATAAAGCACAACCTGCCTCTTCCAAGCTAGTTAGAGTTGGATTGAAGGGCTTGCTATTGTAATACTATTGTAATCTTTTGATTGTTGGAATAAAGAATCTTCGGAGGCCAAATGGTGTAATGCTCTCATGTGTGTGGATTAATCATTGTCTTACGGCTATTGATGTTGCCGATGTTTCTCTCAATTTCTGCATCTGAACCCTGTTTGGCTTGAATGATTCAGCTGAATCAATAGGAGTATAGTTGGGCAAGTAAGGTTACTTGTTTTTTCTATATCTCATAGCATATATGTTTGAAGATCTATATTATACATGTTTAATAAGTTTATTTGCATGTAATTCTTTCTCTTTTTCATATATATATCCAGATCTCATGAGGTTTTGTGTAGGATTGTGTGTTTAGCTTTCAGGTAGCAAGGATTGGACGAGCTATAGATCTAGTTTGACTCCACTGTACATCCAAAAAAATTGTGAAGGCATTTCCCCTCTGTATTCCACTAACAAGTTTCCATTGCAGATCCATCCAACAACGGGCCTTTCCCCTTCTCTTCCTCCTTTCTATTAAAATCAATCTTCCGGTTAACTGTCCCTTCCCCTTATGATCAGATCAAGTTCTAAGAATTGAATATATATTGTTAGATCTAGTTTATAAGAGTCTTTCTGCTTAGATCTATAATTTCATAAATATAGATCTAGGTGTAGGAATTTCCCTTTTTGCAAGTAGCTAAAGCATAGATCTAAAGCTTGCTCATAAGGTAGTTTCTTTTTTTCATTCTTCAAAGATTTAAATTCTGCAAGAAAATTGTATATCTCATCGGCTTCCCAAAGAACAGGCCAAGATCCCAAGGATAGATTGCTTTCCTTGGTGCCTTTTTGTAAAACTAGATTAGCCCCTTTTAACAATTTTTTACTTAGTTTTTTTTTCCGGTAACTAGCGTGGTGACCCAAAACACTTTTAAAGTGTGTTTGGGCACATTTGATTTTAATTTATTGCTATTTTTTAGCAGGTCTAACAAAAAAGAGGAGGATACTCTGCCCATTTTCCAACTCTTGGATGAACCAGAGCTTCCCAGAAGCTCCCCCCATCGTCGTGTTTTGATTTTAGCTTGTTACAAGCTTGTTGTAAGCCTTTGGATCCCAGATAACAAGGAACAAAGTGCATCAATTTCATTTTGCTGATATTGTAAATTGCTGCTAATAAAAACAAAATATCTTTTCGAATAGGCTCTTTCAAGCCTATTCACCATCCCCCCTGGGGGGATTTGCATAAGTGTCATTTTTTGCTTTTCGTTCATCTTTTTTCAATATAGCGTAGTAATAATCTACAAGGTAGTATACTTTTATTTAAAATAATTTCCATATTCCATTTCTATTGGTTTCAAAGTAACTTTAATACCTACCCCACGAGCCTCCTTTTGAGCTGAAAGGTGAAGAAAGGTTTGTGGTAGTCTAACTAGAAAATTGTGGTTTGCTTATCTTTTTATGTTTCATTTGCTATCATCATATGTTTTGGTAACCATAATAAAATCAACCCCTCCTTGATTCCCCGATTGAGGTCCACTTGGATTGAAAGTGGTTCCTGTGGGGTTTTCTCTTTAATAAGAACACCTTGTCTAAAATTTACTAAAATTGACAAGACTCCGGTGTGTATGCTCTGCACTTGGCTGCGGTTCGTTCAATCAGTCAAGATGCATCAAAAACAATTCAGTGACTAGAATAATTGGGATTCACTCTCCCAAATTGACAAACCATCAGGTGAAAATCCAACACCTCAATCAAACCTTTATGGTGGCAAAATACCCAAAGGAAGTGGGAACTCCTGAAAAGTGACCTCGAGGCACCGATCTCTGTTACACCTGTGGGTGCATTATGAACAATAACCTCAAAGAATCCATTCATCCCACATATTCCTTGCCGGTAGCCGTGAAGGTTTAGTTTTGGACATACTCCAAGTACTCTCGGGTATATCTGGAGTCCACCCCTTCGCCTAATTTTAATCAACTCATATTTCATGTTAACTTAAAATGTACCAAGAGGCAATCGCAAAACATTCACTCCAAGCACATGAAAGTACATTGATTATCTTTTGACTCCATTTTAAGGCACTGTCTATTTTATTTCTATCTCTCTATATATATTGTGTCTTAGCATTGTGCTTTCATGCACTCATTTTTTATCTTGTCAGCTATGGTTGTTTATGGTTAAATTTCAAACTCCTAAGTAACTCATTCTTTAACATCACCATACTAAATAATTTTTCCTTAGTAACTTAATAGGGTCTACCCCCCTTGGCTTCGTTAGGAGTTGAGCCTAAACGGAGGAGTCAAGGAAAAGGTGACAGCCTTGACTCGATAATTGCCTCCAAGGACACACTGAGTGGCTTGAAGATTTTTTCCACGTGACCCAGGTGTGTGAAAGGTGGCAACACTTTTTGGCGCCGTTGCCGGGGATAAATATTTTTATTCTCAGAGTACGACTTTTGTTTTCTTCCTTTTTGTTTTTCCTTTGTTTGATGAATGCTTAGAGTAGATCTTTAATTTTCATCTGGCGACTCCACTGACTTTTTTCCAGTTTTTATTTTTACAAAGAAAAGAAAAAAATAATTTTTGTGAAAACATTTATAAATGCTTATTTTTCTTTTTCACATGGCGACTCCATTGAAGGGACAAAACCATGTTATCTCATAAACTTGTGAAGTTTTGTTGTGTGTAGATGAGCCCATGCAGCATGTTAAAAACTTTAAAGCTCATCACTTGACGGCTCCACCTTTTCAATACAAGGTTTAATGGTTCTATCAAATGCATACTATTAATTTTTGATATGGATGAATTAAAGGAGAAATATGGTGCCCAGATAACTGGAATTTTTCAACCTATGAATTTCTCAAACATCCCAGGTTTTCCTAACTCTTGTAATGGTGTGGGGGATGCATATAAATGGCTTCCAGTTTTTCATGGAAATTATGGTGATTCGACCATCTGGCATGTCAAATCTTTCCTTCAGTTGATGGCTGACTTCAATATTATTCATGAAGACAATATGATGGAAATGTTTGCTAGTAGTTTTTGGGGTGAGGCCTGTTGTTGGTTCTATCAGGGCCTTCCTAATAAATGTATAACTTCTTTTCCAAGCTTCCTTTGGATGTTTTTAGAGCAGCAGCATGATGGTAGGGGTAGTATGAATGGTTTGAAAATTTTCCTTGAAAATATCTATACCTTCTACCTATCTCGGATAGAGTATCACATGGAAACATATGATGGACAATTTTCCATGATACAAAGTATTGAAGAATTGGAATCACTCCTTGAACATTTAAGTGAAGAGGAGGTCCATGATACTCCCATCAAAGAGTTTCCTCATAGTTATTCAAGAAAGGAAGTAATTAAGAAGCTTATTAAAGAATATGAGGTATCTCCCAATACACAGCAAGATTCTAATGAAGGGAAAATCTAGGATGATCCTATTGAACAGCTTCAGGAGGAGCCCATGATGGAACGCATTGTTGAAGACTCTCCTCATGTCACCATAGCTGGAAACATTGAAAATTTGAGATATTCTCAAGTGTGTTGCAATGCTGATATCTTTCCAGAAATCCCTCTAGAGAAACACACTGAGCAACACATCCCAAGTGATCCCATTGAATATGTCCAAAAATTTTCCTTGATTGAAGATAATATTGAAGAACATCTTCGTGATATCATAACAGAAGCCTATAAAGAAACTTATGATAAGATCAGTATGGTGTGTGGTAACACTAGACCTTGTTCTCCACATATTGATGAAGGTTTGGAAATTTTATTGCCTTGTAACATTTTTTCTGAGGAAGATTGTTATGAATACAAGGAAGACATGGATAGGCAAGATCATGATGCCATGGATGAAGAGTCGCCCACATATGACATGGATGGGAGTGATGACTATTGGAATTTCATAGATAATCCAACTTCTGAAAACTCTATTTAGAATTCCATCCATGGTATGTCCAGCAAGGGGAGTGTCTATTCAAAAAATTGTGGAAGTCCAATCTACAATACGTCCATAGAGGGGAGCACGGATCTAGATGCCTGGGAAAACCTTAGTATGGAAGAGGAGCATTCAGAATTTTCACGTGATCATTTAGAGTCATATCATGTAGAGCCCCACAAGGGTATCAGTAATGAAGACATTGAGAAATAGTGTTATGAAAAGTCAGATGTGATGCAGTCAGTGGAATATCAGTCTCAGCCATCTTCTTCACATGTAAAGGTTCCTTATGATTTGGAGCAGTTTGGTGCTTATACAATGAGTCATCATTTGGTAAGCCTTGATGATCATTATGATGATATAGTTAGTCTGCCTCATCACGCTGATTGGTATATCAGTCCTATCCAGTCATGGATAGAAGGAGCCTGTGCGAGCACATACCAATTTGGGAAGAACTTTAATGACTTTATTCATGCCTATGATTTCCCATCCATCCCACCCATTCCGAATCATCACGCAGGTTTGCATTTTCTAAATAAAGTATCCTTACTTTGGCTGGTAACCAAAGACAAGGAATTTTTTTTTTATGTTAATAAAATGGTTAGGTGGTTACATTGGATTTCTGATTACACTTAACCCTTTTTATATTATGCTTAGAGTAGGAAAAGAAGCTCCTTGAAAAAGAGCATTTACCTTCCGCATTTTTGTTTTGTACTTAGCTATAATAAAATATTTTTTTCATTAGTTAGTTACATTTATTTTGTTTAAATAAATAAGCTAAATGGTCCATTTGGTTTTTTATAAAACTTGTGCTACTGAGGTTTTCTTGTCAAGTTGAGATGTTTTTTCAGGGTATATAAACCAGATATTCTAGTGTTCTCGTGTCCTCTCCTTGCCTTAAAGAATAGATCGAGCACACGTCCTGCAGTTGGAGCCAGAATGTTACCACCTAAGTTGTACTTAGTTGTTTTTTATCAAGTGAGCCTAGTGAACTGGACAAGGATAACTTGTTCGGACTTTAGAAGACCTTTGGAAGTACTTCTGGGAAGTGCTTGTTGTACTATATCACATGTTCATACCCCATGGGGGAATTGTAATAAATGTTCTAGCATGATAGTGTCTGTAAAAGACTTAGTCTCTTAGAATTTATTTGTCAATCCGATTAGCCCAGGGAGTTTTTTCCCTTGGTTATTATTGGTTGTTGAATAAACAGCTGATAATTTCAGAGTTTTTCACTCCATACCTCCAAAGTTGGGGTGGTCAGACTTTGCATTTAGGCCTATTGAGGTTATTAGAGTCTATGTGTCAATGTATAAACATGCTAGGAATCATGATCGAGTCATATGAACATGTCCAAGTCCCCCTAGGTTTTTTCAATTTTTTGATCTTTTCAGTGTTTTTAATTAAAATTTAATTTTTCCAAAACTTAGGCTATTTTTTAATAGTTTAATTGGAAAATTTGATTTTGTAATAAAAGTGGGCCAAATAATCAGTTTCAGTCATGTAGGTGCTCATTTTCAAGCTAAGAGCACCATGTAAACCCATGGACCCACTATTTCCTAGTTTTGAGTGATTTTCCATCACTCAGGTTAGAAAGCCCCAAAAAATCAATTATTGATTATTTTAATTAATAAATTGATGAATAATGGAGCAAATCCAAAATCCTAGATCAGTGGATTCTCAACCGATTTGATTGAAATAAGTCAGATCTAAACCAGATTGATTGGATCTGACAAATCCTTGATTAAAGGAGGTGATCTGGACAGATCTAGAGTTGAACTTCAGCATCCTTTATGGGGAATTTTTCCCTCCCTCTCTCCTCCACACGTTTGGGCTCATCTGGATGAGTTTTGGTGGATGCTTCAGTCAACAGGTTGAGGTGTTAGTCAAATCAGTCCCCTGATTGACAGTTGCACTCAGTGAGACTCAGATCTGGCTCAGCTAGACACAAATCAGGCATTGATGGATTCTCCTTCAGCTACAGTGGTCTATCTCCTTGGATTTGTGCCCCCTTGGGCTGGATCTCCTAGTTCTTCTATAAATAAAGCACAAGGTGCGTCTTCCAAGCTAGTTAGAGTTGGATTGAAGGGCTTGATGTTCTAATACTGTTGTAATCTTTTGATTGTTGGAATAAAGAAGATTTGGAGGCCAAATGGTGTAATGCTCTCAAGTGTGTGGATTAAGCATTGTCTTACGGCTATTGATGTTGCCAACGTTTCTCTCAATTTCTGCATCTAAACCCTGTCTAGCTTGAACGATTCAGCTGAATCAATAGGAGTATAGTTGGGCAAGTAAGGTTACTTGTTTTTTCTATATCTCATAGAATATATGTTTGAATATCTAGATTATACATGTTTAATAAGTTTATTTGCATGTAATTCTTGTCTCTTTTTCATATATATATCCAGATCTCATGAGGTTTCGTGCAGGATTGTGTGTTTAGCTTTCAGGTAGGAAGGATTGGAGGAGCTATGGATCTAGTTTGACTCCAGTTTACATCCAAAAAATTTGTGAAGGAATTGCCCCTCTATATTCCACTAACAAGTTTCCATTGCAGATCCATCCAACAATGGGCCTTTCCCCTTCTCTTCCTCCTTTTTATTAAAATAAATCTTCCGGTTACATGTCCCTTCCTCTTATGATCAGATCTAGTTCTAAGAATTGAATATATATTGTTAGATATAGTTTATAATAGTCTTGCTTCTTATATCTATAATTTCATAAAGATAGATCTAGGTGTAGGAATTTCCCTTTTTGCAAGTAGCTAAAGCATAGATCTAAAGCTTGCTCATAAGGTAGTTTCTTTTTTTCGTTCTTCAAAGATTTAAATTCTGCAAGAAAACTGCATATCTCATTGGCTTCCCAAATAATAGGCCAAGATCCCAAGGATAGATTGCTTTCCTTGGTGCCTTTTTGCAAAACTAGATTAGCCCCTTTTAACAATTTTTTACTTAGTTTTTTTTTCGGTAACTAGCGTGGTGACCCAAAACACTTTTAAAGTGTGTTTGGGCACATTTGATTTTAATTTATTGCTATTTTTTAGCAGGTCTAACAGAAAAGAGGAGGATACTCTGCCCATTTTCCAACTCTTGGACGAACCAGAGCTTCCCAGAAGCTTCCCCCACCGTCGTGTTTTGATTTTAGCTTGTTACAAGCTTGTTGTAAGCCTTTGGATCCTAGATAACAAGGACCAAAGTGTATCAATTTCAATTTGATGATATTCTAAATTGATTCTAATAAAAACAAAATATCTTTTCGAATAGGCTCTTTTCGAGCCTATTCACCATCCTTCCTGGGGGGATTTGCGTTCGTGTAAGTTTTTGCTTTTCGTTCATCTTTTTTCAATATAGCATAGTACTAATCTGCAGGGTAGTATACTTTGATTTAAAATAATTTCCATATTCCATTTCTATTGGTTTCAAAGTAACTTTAATACCTACCCTACGAGCCTCCTTTTGAGCCGAAAGGTGAAGAAAGGTTTGTGGTAGTCTAGCTAGAAAATTGTGGTTTGCTTATCTTTTTATGTTTCATTTGATATCATAATTTGTTTCAGTAACCATAATAAAATCAACCCCTCATTGATTCCCCAATTGAGTTCCACTTGGACCGAAAGAGGTTCCTGGGGAGGTTTCTTTTTAATAAGAAGACCTTGTCTAAAATTTACTAAAATTGACAAGACTCCGGTGTGTATGCTTTGCACTTGGCAGCAGTTTGTTCGATCAGTCAAGATGCCTCAAAAGCACTTGAGTGACTAGAATAATTAGGATTCACTCTCCCAAATTGACAAACCATCAGGTGAAAATCCAACACCTCGATCAAACCATTATGGTGGAAAAATACCCAAAGGAAACGGGAACTTCTGAAAACTGACCTCAGAGCGTCGATCTTTGTTACATCTGCGGGTACATTATGAACAATAGCCTCAGAGACTCCATTCAGCCCACATATTCCTTGTGGATATCCATGAAGGTTTAGTTTTGGACATACTCCAAGTACTCTCGGGTATATCTAGAGTCCACCCCTTCACCTAATTTTAATCAACTCATATTTCACGTTAACTTAAAATGTACCAAGAGGAAATCACAAAACATTCACTCCAAGCACATGCAAGTACATTGATTATCTTTTGACTCCATTTTAAGGCACTAGCTATTTTCTTTCTATATATATATATGTATTGTGTCTCAGCATTGTGCTTTCGTGCTCTCATTTTGTATCTTGTCATCTATGGTTGTTTATGGTTAAAATTCAAACTCCTAAGTAAATCATTCAATTTAACATCACCATACTAAATAATTTTGCCTTAGTAAATTAATAGGGTCTACCCCGCTTGGCTTTGTTAGGAGTTGAGCCTAAATGGAGGAGTTAAGAACAAGGTGAAAGCCTTGACTCGAGACTTGCCCCCAAGGACACACTGAGTGTCTTGAAGATTTCTACCACGTGACCCAGGTGTGTGAAAGGCAGAAACATGTGGTACCCTGGGTAAAAAGGGAAAAAGAGAAGCTTCTCGAGGCTTCTAGATGATAGGCCTCTAGATATCCCTTATCCCTACTGTAGTGGGTTAGTTGAGCTCGAGATCCCCCATCTTAGGATCTTGGAGGCCACCACACCCACAAATCTCTCAACCTACCCTATCCATCTAGCCTTATAAATACAAGCTTATGGCCATGGTAGAGAGGGAGAAATCTTAAGGCATTGTTATGCTGTTGGATTGATCTCTTGGTCCATATCATTGGAGAGCATAGAGAGAGCTAGAGTCGGATCTTATGGGGATGAGAATGCTTGGTTTCATGGAGATGCATGTCAACACTAAGGCTTGGTTGTAAACTTCTTCATATTTCTTTAATGCAAGTTGATTTCTGTCCCACATATATTGTTGATGTTTGATTTTAGATGTATGTTGTTAGATTCCTTAGTCACTAGCATAGATTAGTAGATCATATTCTGGTTGCTTTGATCTGTTTCGTGTTGAACTCATTGCAGGTACACAAGAGGACTATCAAAGCCTTGTATTCCAGATATCTACAGCATCTAGGGAGAGTCTTCAACCTCTGTCTTCTATTTGTTCTAGATCTGAACCATTCAGACCAGTGGAACACCTTACTGTGCGCAGGAGGTGAAATATTCTAGCTAACAAATCTGGCGACTCTGCTGGGGAATGAAGTTGTGTATCAGTCATTCTGATCTTCATCAGTATGCAACTCTTGTCTAAATCCAGGCTCCTTATTCAACTCTCTTCAGTCAGATCTACTCTCTGACTGACTCCGTTTGGGTTTGAAACCTCCAGATCTATTCAGATCTGAGTTATTTCGGTCTTTTATGCTCTGTTTCCATACTCAATTCAATAGTATTTGCCTTGATCTAGTCTATTTTTGACTTAATCCATCATTTCTCTTATGTTTTGGTCATCTATAGGAAACTACGCGTACGTTGTGTATTAGAAGCGGTGCCACCGCCTGAACAAAGTGGACAGGATGCAGTGCCACCACCTGTAACCTGTTGGCAAGAGGCGATGCTGTCTAGGAAATGCTCTGTCAACACTTGAGAATCTCAGTGCTAGGTAGGCATTATTCCAAATCCTTTTTTCCTTATTTTTCTTTGTAAAAATTTGGATTTTGTTGCTTTCAGTTCTGCATGTCAGACTTGTGTTACTGAATCTGATGCTTGTGGTTTGATATTTTATGGTTTAAGATTGATTTGAGTGGAATTTCAAAAGTTTGATTAAGTCTTTTGATTGTTCATATGCTTATATGCTTGTTGGTTGTGTTTATGAAAGAGTTTCTTGTTTTTTGAAAAGCTTAGGGTGTTATTTGAAATATCTTTTCATTTCTACTACATAGACTAAAAGAAGAACACTATATTAGCTTCTAGGTTTCATTTCTTATTTGAATAGTAAACTTCTTTTTCCCTCCTTTAAAAAAGAAGAGTTTTGACTGAGACTAGGATATCATCATTGAGCGTTGGACATTGGTTTTCTGATTGGCTTTACAAGCTTTCAGGACCTTTATGATTTTTCGTCTCTCATACATTTAGAGCTATCTCGATCAAAGTAAAAAAAAATGGTATTTTTAAGTTAGATTTGCTTATGTTTGAGAAATTTGAAAAAATAGAGTGCATTTGCATATAGGTGTGCTTCTTGTTTTCCTTTTAGGAAAATAGATTCTTCCCCTTCTCATTTTCTTTTGGAAAGAAGAAATCAGTTTGGAAAAGTGATTGCTTGTCTTTGATTTGATGTTCATGACTATTGTGTGGAAGTATTTTTGGTTTTTGAAACAAAAAGAGAACACTCTCTTTCCCTCCCGTAAGTAGGCATATTGAACGGTAAAATGAATATATTGCAACGGCATACTGCATGGTTTTACTTTTCTGTCAAAACATCATGCATTCACCTAACTGTACAAGTTAAAATTAACAGTATTTGTAGGTTAAAATTTACATAGTAACTTGAGTGATAGGTTAGAGACATGTTCGGGCATCGTTAAGCATAGGAGCTATCATTATTTGTCAGCATTACATTCCGTGACTTGCGCGGTTCTTCCACGTACCGTCAGTATATCGAGCAGCCTTTCACATACCCTTGAGGTATATAGAAAGGTACTTCATGTACTCGATTGTATATCAGAAGGCCCCTTGTGTACCGTTATGCATTAGACAGAACTACTACCGATTCGAGCTTTCATGTACCTTGAGTATATCAGGAGACCCCACTAGGGTACCTTATCTATCTAAGAAAATCCCTTTGGCCATCTTATTTGGAGCCATACACTGAAAACAACATTCAAGGAGATTACTACGCATGTACCCTCGAGGTATATCATGAGTGGCACCTTCTTGACAATCCTAGTGAGATACTTGACTTTTTGAACTCCTCCTATCATTTTAAGTGTGCTTGTTTTGACCTATAGCTTGTGTAGGGAAATTCATTTTGGTGTGTTTTCTAGATTTTCAGACCCTAGGTTAGTTAGGAACTATACAAACTAGCTAAGTTAAGATAGTCCAGAAGAGTATTGGGCTTGCCACTTGATTTTATTCTTGGTTCAGGAGAAAATCCTATGGAAGCTATTGACCAAGGAGTTGTTACCACCTCCCAAGTGGGAGATAATGTGGTTGTGGAAATAGAGTACCATATTCTTCACACTAGCCTCCCTTGGTCCAACAGCCTTCTCAGGGAGATTCCTCGTTCCATTCTCCCATGGAAGGACATGTTGATGATATTTCTCACTCGAATTTTGGTCCCAATGCTCAATTTTGGGAAACCCCTATAGGTCAAGCCATTGCTTCATTTGGAACCCATGGAATCTCTTCTGAAATTGAAGAAGAATGTAGGCAGTACCATTCTGCCATTCTCTGTGCAAAGGAGATTGATAAGCAAATTGATGACATTTTAGGCCCAACACTACCAAGATCCACATCTATTCCTAGGGGATATCGTTCACTTGCCAAATCTGTGAGACCCATTGAATCGATTATAGATCATCCATTGACACCCCGCAACCCAGGTCAAGATACCACCCCTACCACCTCTCATGTTATGTCTATACCTAATCTTCCCAGGTCTTTTGTACCTGAGATTCAATCTTCAATTCTTGTTTCGTCTACACCTTCTAGTGCCGAGGGGAAACCCTCGGTACAACCTACGTTATCTGACACCGGAATTGTTACTAGTCAAGGGCAGACCTATAACATAGAACAATCTATAGTTTGTGTCCCTCCCACGCATTCTAATGTGGTTAATCCCACATCCAGTTCAAGTCAATCCTCCGGGGCTCAACCTGTAACCATTCAATCTTCTGGAGGTTATGGTTATCAAATACCTGTAGGTAATATTAATCATCTACCCAATTCAACAGGAATTCCATACCCTACTAATACTTTTACGCCATGGGGGCAACCCAACTGGTATTACATGCCATCCATGGGAGGGATACCTATACATACTGAGGGAGGTGCCGAAGGACCCCTTTATGGAGGTCCTCCCCCTGGGGGGCCTAATGGTCCCGGAGGATTTGGAAACTTTCCTCCTTATGGTCCTGGTGGCCCAGGTGGTCTTGGGGGACCTGGTGGCTTTCCTCCTTCTGGCCTTGGAGGGTCTGGTGGCCCTCCTCCTAGTGGTTTCGGTGGCTTTGGAGGTCTACCTAATCTTGGTGGCCTCGGAGGGTCTGGTGGTCTACCTCCTGGTGGTCCTAGTGTTCCTGGTGTTCCCGGTGGCCCTGGTGGTCCTCCTCCTGGAGGCCTTGGTGGTCCTAGCGGTCCTGATCAGAAAAATCAACCCCTATGGGTGGATCTTTGGGTAGTTCTTCATCACAGCAACCTGTTTATCAGTCCACTTATGGTCCTACTGGTAATTATATGCCATATCAATATTATGAGTATGTTCAACCAAACCGACAGTTACCCTTCCTAGCAACTTTGGACTTACTTGATCTGTCCAAGTTGATTAATGACCCCATTCAACACAATCCCTTGTGGCCACCCATTCTGGTAAAGTTACCATCACACATCTCGAAATTCGGTGGGAAACAAGGAGTCGATTAGAAGAACCATGTGATGACATTCCATTTGTGGTGTTCCTCGAACTCCCTGATGGATGACTTCATTCAGTTACGACTCTTTCAATGAAATTTGACTGGTACAGCTGCGAAGTGGTACATTGAACTCCCACAACATTTGTTTGTGGATTTTGGCTCGTTGGAAACCGTGTTTCTTACACACTTTCAGCTCCCTATTCGTTATGAAACAGGTATTGTTATTTTAACCTCTCTATGATAGAACACCTCCACCCACATTTTTGATCATATTCATGAGTGGAGAAGGTGGAGAAGGCTTATTAAGGCCCCTATTCTAGATCAGTTACTAGCTGATTGGTTCACCACATCCTTGTTACCTCCTATTGCCCGAGATGTGGCTATGGGTGGTGTCGTTACTGAAGAGCAGGCTATTATTTGGGCTCATTACCTAGACTTGGTTTATTCCCAGTCTGGTACTCTTTATGACCTGATCCCTCAAGCTCCTCACCCTAGCACCGATCCTACCAAGCCACCAGCAGAAGTACCTGTTGATGGGATTGTTGGTTCAATCCAGTCCCATCAACGGCGAAACCTTCCAAGCAAATCCTAACTACCCCATCTAATCTTTCAACTCCTAAGGTTTCCATCGAGGTCAATTCTATTCAAAGTAATCAAACCTCGGGTAATAAAAATAAAGGTTGAAATTGAAATAAAAAACCTGGAAACCAGCTGGAGACGCCACGACCAACCAAGAGTGATAACGACAAAGGAAAAAGAAAAGCAAAATATCCCTATTTGCTATGCAGTGGTGATCATTTTTCAAAGGAGTGTCCTTGTCACGACGAAATCTCCCAATTTTTGAAGTCCAATCCTGCACTTGCAGTACTTACCAATCCTTTTCCCTCTCAACAACAACTAATAGACCATATGTCTAATCAGGGAAATTCTAGTTCGTCAGAAGAAATTCATATGATGTCCTCAGATACCATCCATCTACAAACTCGAAGTCAGAATTATGATAAACCTGTGGATAAAAATGAAGATTATTTGTCTTCGGGGAAATCCCCTTCTACTAGTTCTCCTGAGTCCTCGTCTACTATCCCCTTGTCTATCGAGAAGCCTACTCTCGACATGATTTTGCGACCACCTAAGAGTATTCTTTGGAAGGAAATATTTAATACCAATGCCTGAGCTACTCAATTTTATAATGTGGTTGAAGATCTCGCTCAGGCACCTTGTGCAATGTCTACCCTGGAAGTACTCCAAAGTTTCCCTACACAGTGCAAAAACTTGTTGGCTGCATTAGGAGCTTTAGACTCGGATAACACCAACTTGATCCATTTCAATGTTGAGAACTATAAGTCTAGGTTACCACAAAAACTTTCTTTTCAAGTCGTTACGAAAGTGATTGGCAAGAAAAATTTTCAAACAATCCTAGATGAAAGAGCTTCGACCTCCGTTCTGTCTCTATCTTGTTGGAAAGCCCTTGGCTCTCTCGAGCTTGTAACATCTCCTACAACCCTTAAAGCCTTTGACAGATGGGGTTTCTATCCCCATGGTCTCATATCAGCCCTTGCGGTTGAGCTGGGGGGCAAAACCATTTCCATCCAAGTAGAATTGGTAGATGCCCCTTTAGATTACAATCTCCTTCTAGGATGAAATTGGTTCTATGCCATGACTGTTGTTGCCTCAACAGTATTCTACACCGTCCAATTTCCACATCTAAGGAGAATCGTTACTATTGACCATCTTGATTTTTGTACGCTGTATGTTACTACCTCCATGGCTAATAACATCCCCATGTTAGGCCAGTCCCCTCCTCCTTATCAGTCGATTGGGGTAGGTGTGTTGAAGGATTCTTCCCTCATGGGAGTTTTTCCATCCAATCCTCCTAGCATGGATTCCGTGTCAGTCCATATGATTGCTCCATTTGATTGTGAGCCTAAGGGAAAACATGTTGTTGAGTCTACTCCATTAAGTCCTCATGAAGCTATGTATGACGCCATTCAAACCTCTTCCAATGATCACACTGATGAGCTTCATCTAGTGGCTTCGGATCCCTACCATTTGCTGTATTGGTTAGAACCTTCTCTTCCCACTCTGGATTATCTCACTGGGAATTTTCCTTCCAATGAGTCCATCATTGAGATCATGAGCACAGATGAGTCCATTTGGGAGGATCACCATCATAGATCCATGTTCCCCCCCAACACCAGTTTGGTTAACCATGATTTTGCATCCTTGTTTCCTACTGATATTGTCAACGTCCCCCAAATTCCTATATTGTTGCAACATACAGATTCTGAAGGAAACCTCTGTAACATTACTTATACAAACCCGATTGACATATCAGCCAAGCCTGATGTTATTGAGCATGTTCATGTTGGGAAAAACTGCTCCGCAGATGAATCTGAAGCCTATAAGGCACTTTTTAAAGAATTCCGTGATATTTTTTCCTGGTCCTACGAAGAGATGTCGGGGATCGACCCTTCCATCATGGTCTACAAAATTAAAACTTATCCCTCGGCCAAACTTGTCAGGCAAAAACTTAGGCAAGTCCATCCTCGGAAGGCCGCAGCTATAAAAGCTAAAATTGAGAAGCTTATGAAAGCTGGGTTTATTTATCTGAAAGCTGGGTATCGAATGTTGTCCCTGTCAATAAAATGCAGGGCACCATTAGAGTCTATATCAAATTTAGGGATCTAAATAAAGCTTGTCCCAAGGACAATTTTCCTACCCCGCATATCGATCAGATTATCGACAACTGTGCTGGTAGTGTCATCTTTTCATTCATGGATAGATTTTTCGGCTATAATCAGATTGAGATATTGCCCTCAGATTAGCATAAGACCACATTCATTTGTCCATGGGGAAACTTTGCATATAAGAAGTTACCATTTTGCTTGAAAAATGCTAGAGCCATGTTCTATCCTGCGATGTCCTATGCGTTTCACGATGTCAAACACATCGTTGAACCATACCTTAACGAACTCCCTGCTCATTCTGAGTGATGAGAGGACCACCCTGGTCATCTTAGAGAGATATTCCTGAGATGTTGTCATTATAATATACGGCTCAGCCCACATAAATGTGTTTTTTACATTGAGACGGGATGTCTGCTAGGTTTTGTGGTATCCAAAGATGGCATCCGGATAGATCCTTTAAAAATTTCTTCCATTCTTGATCTACTAGCCCCAACTAATCTCTTAGAAATCCAAATTTTGCAGGGGAAGGAAAAATTTCTCCGCCGTTTCATGTGAAATTTCGCAGAAGAAACGCACGGTTATATGCGTCTCCTTAAGAAGAACACTCCATTCTTCTAGGATGACCAAGCCCAATGCACCTTTGATAATCTTAAGCACGCTCTAACTCATTCACCCATGATACACCCCCCTGATTATTCAAAGGACTTTCTCTTGTAAATTGCTGCCTCTACTACTACCATTGCTATGGTTTTAGCATAGGACAATATCCACGGTTAGGAGCATGTGATTTATTATGCCAGTAAGAATCTCTTGGATTCTGAAACCTGTTATTCACGTGTGGAAAAGTTAGCATTGACCATGGTCATTGCTGTACAAAAGTTTTGTCATTACATTCTGCTCCACACTACCACCGTATTGGCAGACCAGAACCCAATGTACTACATCCTGACTTGTCAGGTGCTCGGGGGCAAGTACTCCCGTTGGATTGTTATCCTTCAGGAGTTTGATCTGGAGTTTTCCAAGGCTACATCAAAGAAATCCTTGGTCTTTGCAGAGCTTATGTGTGATCTTCCATGTGCTTCGACGGAATCTGAGCCCAGGGATTCATTTTCGGATGAATTCCTGTTCCTAATAAGCACTACTGATCCTTGGTATGGAGATTTGCTAATATATCTCTAGACACAATGTTTTGAGCCACATATATCATGTGATGATCACCTCCATATCTGTCACCACGCGAAATATTATCTCATCCTGAATGATACTTTGTATAGACTTGGGATCGACTCTATTCTCTGATGATGCCTAATTCACGAGGAGGCCGAACTTGTGTTAAATGATTGCCATTCTGGAGCATGTGGCGGTCATTTATCTGGGATGGCTAAAACCTAGAAAATCCTTCACGCTGGCTATTTCTAGCCTTCGATCTTCAAAGATTTTCATGAGGCTGTTAAGAAATTCCCACCTTGTCAACATTTTTATCCTAAAAAGTGCACCCATCCTACTCCACTACACCCCATCATTGCTGTTGGTCCATTCGCCAAATGGGGGATTGACTTCATGCATTGTAATCCTACCTTAGCTTGGGGGCATGGTTACATCATCGTAGCCATGGATTATTTTACTAAATGGGCTGAGGCCATGCCTACATATGCAGAAGATAGTAATACTACTGCCCTATTCTTGTTCAATCATATCATAGCTAGATTTGGAGTTTCGTAGTCCATCGTTACTAATCACGGATCCCATTTCTGTAATTAGATGATTGAGGAAATGAATTCCAAGCTAGGGTTTTGCCATGAAAACTCTACTCCGTATTATCCACAAGCTAATGGTTAGGTAGAGGCCATTAAAAAAGTTTTGAAAACTATGCTTCATCGGATGGTTGGAGATCATAAATCCAATTGGCACCATGTTCTTTTCTTCGCTCTCTGGGCTTATTGGACTTCTATGAAAACAACTACTGGTTTCACGCCATTTCATCTTGTCTATGGACTTGAAGCTGTCTTATCCATCCAATGTCAGATTCCATATTTACAACTTGTCGTCGAACTTCTCCCAGACACTTCCACAGAGGAAGAAATATTTGTATACTTGAGTAACCTTGAAGAGACTCATAGAGATGCTACCTTGGATAATGAGGAACATAAGAAACATGTCAAGGCGCAGTATGATAAATCCATCCAGCCTCGTGTCTTTAATGAGGGTGACCTAGTCTTGACCTATGATCAGAGATATGACAAACTAGAGAAGGGTAAGTTCGAATCCATGTGGTACAGACCTTTCGTTATTTCCAAGGTGTTAGAGAAAGGAGCTTATGAGCTCATTGATTATGATGGGATCCCTTTGGGGAAACCTCGCAATGGGTTGTACCTGAAAAGGTGCTATGCCTAGGTTTTCTTGGGTAGTATCTTGTATATATGTATATTGATTGGATTTTAGTGTGATTTTAGTATTTTCAAGATGGTTTTGAGTTTCATGTCCACATCTGTTTATAACATGTTTTGGTCATGCAGATGGCTTTCTACGGTTTCATTGATGGTGGTTGCCGCCACACCTTGAATCTCACCTCGGCTGCTTGGGTTCTCTATTCCCCAGCTGAATATTTGGTCAGTTCAGGAGCGGTTTGTATAGGTCCCGCTACTAATAACATCATCGAGTATGAAGCAGTCATCGGTCTTCTGACTGAAGCTACCTCCCAAGATTTTTGTGATCTAGTAGTCTTGATGGACTTGCAGCTCGTGGTTCACCATTTTAACCATGTCTACACCATTAGGAACCCGGTACTCCTCCGCCTATTCTAGAGAGTGTGTTTTCTAGAAATATCATTCGAAACTATTACTTATAGTCATATCCCTAGGTAACATAACATAGTTGCTGACTCATTGGCTAACTACATCCTAGACTGGCATATTGCCCATTCATGATGGTAAATCAAACATGGTTTGTTGTAAATAAAAATTTTGAGACATGTAGAACTCATAGAAAAGCATTTTCCATCTGAAACATATAAACACTGTGTAAATGTCTGTATATATATATATATATATATATATATATGAAAAGTTTACAAAAAGTAGGTCCCTAGACCACCTCTGAAGCACGTAATCTTTCAGGCAAAGTCATCATACAAAATCCTGAAGCTATCAGCTTTCAGTACATATCTCATACACTAGTGGTGCTCATGATAACACATCACTGCTCGAGCCACCCTGCGTAGCAGCCTACTAAATCAGCTCGATACTCCCACCGTGGATCTGTGATATCTCATCGGGAGATCATCTATGCCAGAATCTAGGATGTCCAGAGTCAACCTCTTCAGGTTCTCCTCCAGCTCCCCGGTGATATCATCACCCTATGGTACAAAGCGAGCTCTTGCTCGCCTATCCAATGGAGATGCTCCTCTAGGTCACACTGCTCCAAAATCTGCATGAGAAAAGTCTCATCACTTAACATAAAAAATATAAAACATAAAAGACATAAAAACATTTCATCCATTTTAGGGTTTCTTGCTTCTTACCAATGTCACCCCATTTCCTGCCAGGTGGGAGTGGTAGGTCAGGATCTCCTGTGAAGTCTGTGCCTACATAAGCATAGTCCTTAACCATGAGGATCTGATCCCATAGCCATCTGAAGAATGGATCACCGAACTTCACTCTTCCCCTACCTGCTCCTATGTGAGCCATGATCTGGACCCACCTCAGCATACGGGGGTCCCATGCTCTCAGACTCCAAAAGGTCACCTATGGCCTCATCTATGGAACTCGCTCGAAGAAGAAGCAAGCTAATATGGAACCAAAGCCGAACTGCTTCAGCTCTCCTCACTGACACTTACTCAGTTGATCCTTGAGGATTGGAAGCATTGCTTCCGCCCAGTTGAAGACTGTGGGTACCATATCCTCTATGGAATACAACATGTGTGCCCTAGAATCTTGGTGCACACCCTGACTCCTGGCCACCCTCTGCATGGTAAACAATACAGTTCGTAGAGCCCTATCTGTCACTACCTTGATGGGGATCTTCTTCCCCGATGTACCTGTTCCCAGTGCACAGTGCTGATCTATAATCTCTCTAGTAGTAATGTCCCTGCCACGAGAACCTGCCAGTGAGATAGGGGTACCCCATCTTGATATACCAGTTAGGAAGTAGATATCCTCTACCTCCATTGTAAGTATGTGTGCCCCCACCTTGAAGTACTGCTGCTCTGGATTCCACATTTGCAATATGTGTTTCAGTAGTCATTCGTGCGACACCATGCTTGGGGTCCGGAAGAACTTCAAGAGCCCACAGTCCCGTAATGCGGCTATATAGCCCACATTTCTCTCAGTAGCAGCCTCCTCATTGCCATGAGTTCTTTCCTTCCATCTCACCATGTTTTAAGTGATCTAGACCTATCAAAAATAACAATGGTATGCATTAAAATCATCCTTAAATCATTAACATGAAGTTATTTTTCCCATACTATTTGTTTAACTTATCCATGGTCGGCACCGCCTATGCCTCGTTGGAGACAGGTGGTGGCACCGCCTATCCACTGTATTATCGGCGCGGTTCTAGGGTGGAACCGCGTATCCCACAAGGGGTACCCGCGGTGCCCGCATTATGATTTTTAGGGCTTGCCATTTAAGCCTAAAACTCCACCAAATCCCAAAATAGATGCTATGAAATGAAAGATAAGGTTCTTAGTTGTTACCTTTAACTGACGATGCTGAAAATGGACAGTGGAAACTCCCGGTATCAGTTGTGGAAGATCTGACTAAGAAAATGCTCCAAGTGCTCTCTGCTAGAGGTAAATAGTGAAATGGTTTGATTTTTTACTATTTACTTGACTTATATATGCATTTTTGGGTCTGACTCTCTATAGTTTTGATGTAAAATCATATTTTGGTCAAAATTTATTTGTCATAATCCCTAATGCTAATTATAAACACATTTAACACTTTTTTCTGAGACTATTGGAGGATAGGAGAACTCTAGCAAAAAGCTTGGAAAGTTTGTTTATGGATTTTTCATACTTTCATAAAACTGAAAAGGTCGATGAGAATTTATTATGACACTTTCATCACACTCTCTAAACCCAATATCGAAGGTTCGATTCCATTTCCGAATCTTTCCAAGATCATAAAATTTGACATTGTGCAAAGAAACATCATGGAGTCTTTTTTCACATCTTTTTTCAGACTCCTTAAACATGACAAGATAGTCGAGTCCGTTTCCAAATCTTTCCAGGATCGTAAAAAGCGACATTATGTAAAGAAACCTCATGGAGTCCTCTTTAAACTCTTTTTAGGCTCCCTAAATACGAAAAGATTGTCGAGTACTTGTCTTCTTCATGCTTGTAAAAGTATTTGAAGAGTCATCCTTCCGATGGTAGGTTATCTCTTTTTCGGTTCGGATAGGACTATTTATGAAAAAGGAACACTCCAGCCAATCATGATTGGAATATTTCTCTAAGGTATGATTTTATACTTTTTCGGGCCTTAGAGACTAAATCATACGAAAAAGGACCCTTTGGAGTCTTCTTTCGTATTCGTTTAGACTCTCTAAACATGAACGATACCGAGTTTTCTTTCAGTGGACTCGTTAAATTTAAACATTGAGAGACCCGTTTTGGGATCGAACCCCTCCTCTCTCAGGTTCATAAAACATGAGTCTGGACTTGTCTTCCAAAAAGCTATATCAAGTGTTTGTTACCCTCTTTGAACTCGTAAAACCAAAAATATGCCCTCATCGATCATGATGGGGGAAATGGGAAGGGAATAATTTTGCAAATAATGGCAGTTGTTTGTTGTTACCTTTGAACATGGCACTTGTCTACACAATCATGTCAGTCAATTAGGTATTCAGCTGATATCTGTGACGATCCACTTTCATGAGTCATGTCACTCCTTTGAGTATTTCAAAAGAATACATTGTCCATTGTCACATTGTGTGTCAGTCCTGTATAGTCATGCTGCCAAGTCTTTTGTCGTGCCACCCGATGTTCGAAGGGGATTTGAAGAAGTGTCGCCTCTATAGTCTACATAGTCTTTGTGTCAGTATCTTTGATTCATTCATATGGTTACTACATGCACATCATTCCAGAACTATGTTCTGAGTTTCATGTCGTCGATGTGGGACTCATCATGGCCCTTCGTCAACGAGACTATTCTCGTCGACATGAGCTCATCATCTGGGAAATAGTCTTAGAAACAATGATTAGTACCTTAAGATCTGTATGCATTTATGACAGATTCTCTTGCTCTCGACATAGGTTCACATCATTGACCTTTGATCGATAGAATCGACTGGGTGTTCGACGTCAGGACATCTATTCGCACTCAGTAGATTGTACTATAGTACCTTGGGAGTCATTGACATTAATAGTGATCTCCCTCGCACTTGTTAACGGTTCACATCATTGGATGGTAATCAAGTGGTTTCTACCATGTTTGACTTCAGATCATTGTAATCACATGGATAGAATCGTACTTTGTGGAAGACGAGATGAAGACCTTGGGTATATGTTTAAATCACTCATTTATTTTCCCAAGTTGTGATGGAGTTTTGTATATCTAGCATGGATCCACATTTGTATGGTCATGGCTATGCTCTTATTTTTGCGTCTGTATGACATAGATCTACATTGTATGTCTGGTAGCTATGCCCAAGTTTGAGTCCTCTATCACATGGTTCTATGCTATATTCTAGTAGCCATGCTTGTTTATTCCTCTCATGGATCTGCCTTGTATTGGTCTGCTGCCATGAGTTTGGTTACTTGTGTCTATGAGTCAACTTACTGATGTACTATAGATTCCTACTCGACAACATGCTCCAATCGAGCTGACATTTTCACCTCGTCGCAACGACTCGTTCTCTCAAATCTCTTGTTTATCATATCCCTCTAAGACTCATGCTTTGGGGGGCATCCTGTTATACCAAAATCTTGTCACCATCATGTGATAAGACATTTGGACATACCTACTTGCCCTGAATCCTAGCTTCTGGAGTGGAAACTCATATTATTTGTTAATCTTTGCATACAAATTCCCAGCACCATGCTTTACCCTTTATCTAGAAGCAGTACCCTTGTTCACATCGCCCAGCTCTTGTTTCCCACAAGTGGTGCCACTGCTTATGACCCTTAGTCCATAAGTGATTATTACCAGAACCGCTCTGTCACTGAAGGAGATATGCGGTGCCCTAGGTAAAAAAGGAAAAAGAGAAGCTTCTTGAGGCTTCTAGATGATAAGCCTCGATATATCCCTTATCCCTACTGTAGTGGGTCAGTTGAGATCGAGATCCCCCATATTAGGATCTTTGAGGCCACCTCACCCACAAATATCTCAACCTACTCTATCCATCTAGCCTTATAAATACAAGCTTATGGCCCTGGTTGAGAGGGAGAACTCTTGAGGCATTGTTATGTTGTTGGATTGATCATTTGGTCCATATCATTGGAGAGCATAGAGAGAGCTAGAGTTGGAGCTTATGGGGATGAGAATGCTTGGTTGCATGGAGATGCATGTCAACACTAAGGATTGGTTGTAAAATTCTTCATATTTCTTTAATGCAAGTTGATTTCTGTCCCACGTATATTGTTAATGTTTGATTTCAGACGTATGTTGTTAGATTCTTCAGTCACTAGCATAGATTAGTAGATCATATTCTAGTTTCTTTGATCTATTTCATGTTGAACTCATTGCAGGTACATAGGAGAACTATCAAAGCCTTGTATTCCAGATATCTACAGCTTCTAGGGAGAGTCTTCAACCTTTGTCTTCTATTTGTTCTAGATCTGAACCATTCAGACTAGTGGAACACCTTGCTGTCCGTAGGAGGTGAAATATTCCAGCTAACACCTGTGTACCTGCAATAAGCTTAAACACATGAACACATCCAAACTGCCAGAATATAATCTACTAATCCATGTTAGTGACTAAGGAATCTAAGAACATACATGTGAAATCAAACAACAACAATATATGTGGGACAGAAATCAACTTGCATTAATATAGAAATATGGAGAAGTTTACAACCAAGCCTTAGTGTTGACATGCATCTCCATCAAACCAAGCATTCTCATCCCCATAAGCTCTGACTCTAGCTCTCTATGCTCTCCAATTTCTTGGGACAAGTGATCAATCCAACAGCATAACAATACCTTAAGAGTTCTCTCCTCAACCATGGCTATGAGCTCATATTTATAAGGCTTAATGGAAAGGGATGGTTGAGATATTAGTGGGTGAGGTGGCCTCTAAGATCCTAGGATGAGGGATCTAGAGCTTAACTAGCCCACAATGATAGGGATAAGGGACGAAACAAGGCTTATCATCTAGAATCCTCAAGAAACTTCTCTTTTTCCCTTTTTACCCAGGGTACCATGCTTCTCCTTCTATGACAAAGCGGTTTTGGTAAGAAATGTTTATGGACTAAGGGCCAAAGGTGGTGGCACCACTTGTGGACAACAAGGGATAGGCGGTGCGAATAGGGTACCACTCCTGGATAAAGGGGCAAGCGCAGTGCTGAGCATTTTTTGTGACAGATTGATAAATGATATGAGTTTCCACTCCACTAGCTGGGATTCAGGGAAAATAGGTATGTCAAGAGTCTTATAACATGATGGTGACAGGATTTTGGTATAACAGCTAGTGAGGCACATAAATGAAGAATGAAAATTCAATATGATAGGACTATCCAACCCCATTCCTTCAATGAAGGAGACCTAGTCTTGACTTATGACCAGAAGCATGACAAGCTGGGGGCAGGAAAATTTGATTCTATGTAGCATGGGCCCTATATTGTCAGTCGCATTTTAGAAAAAGGGGTATATGAATTGGTTTATTATGACAAGATACCTTTGGGAGAGCCCTGAAATGGGCTCTACCTCAAAATATACTATTCCCAGGTCATGCAGCATAGGGTCTTTGTAAATATTGTTTATAGTTTGTTGTGTGTATTAGCTTTGATAAGTGTGTCTTTTGTGTGATTCAAAATGTGTTTTTTCAAAAAACCCTACTTATGCATGTCTTTTTTTTTATGGATAGATGACTTCCTTCATTGTTTTTTCTAATGGTGCTCATCGATTTAAACTTAACCTTGCATCAACAGCTTGGGTACTGTACTCTCCTACAAGTGAGCTGGTGAGTTCAAGGGGTATTCTTTTAGGTCCCTCCACCAACAATCTGGTAGAATATCAAGCCATGATCGGACTATTGACGGAAGCCCTAGCTAATGATATAAGGGAAATTAAGGTTTACCTAGACTCTGAACTAGTTGTCCAACAACTTAATCGAGTCTACACCATTCTAAATCCTGTGCTTCTTCATACTTTTCTAAGATTTAGGTTGTTAGAGAGGTCTTTTGGTCGATTTACATATCAACACATTCCAAGACATTTAAATGTTGTGGCAGATTCCCTAGCTAACTATGTCTTAGATTGGCATATTGCTCATTTTTAAAAGTCCATTTGAAACATAAACAACAAATGTAAATTCATAAGTAGGTGATCATTTCAAACATCACATTTTCCACACACACAACTGTAAGTATAGGAATTTTTCATATATAAAAAAAGTTGTAGCACCGAGATACAAAATTTGGGCTGAAGCATCTTTAGCTTTCAATGCCTGTTCAGGACCATAAAAAGTTCTGAATACATATACATAGGTAAAAATCTGAAGCTTCAAATATTTCAGTAATACATATACAAAAATTGAAAATCAAGGCAGACTAATCCTCACGATGCTCATGGTAGCATGCAATGGCTTGGGCCACTCTGCGGAGTAGCCTAGACAACCGTCCAGAGACACCTATAGTATGGCATTGATAATGCCTAGGTACCTCATCAATAGTCATGTCAAGGATTCCCACAGTCAAGTGTTGTAGGTTCTCCTTGATATCTCTAAGCTCTTCATCAGCTTCAGAGCGATATAGCATCATATCCCGGGTACTTACTAGCCCGGCAATAAGAGACAAACCTACTGGACGGACAGATCCAATGTCTGCATGAAAAACATTTTCATCTCAATACTACAAAATAAAAAATGAAATAATTACAAAAATAAAAAACACAGGTGGATAATTCCCTTTCTTACCTCGGTCATCCCATACTTCTCCCTCAGGTAGAGCTAGCTCCGAGTCATCACAGAAGTCTGCCCCTTCATAAGCATAATCCTCCACCATAAGGAATTGGTTTTTCAACCAGAGAAAGAATCCTGACCCATAGCTAACTTTCGGCCATCCACCTCCAAGGTGAGGCACGGTCGTAACCCATGCAAGAATCCTTGGATCCTCAATATCAAGTCTGGTAATGGTCACCTGTGGTCTCATGTGAGGTACCCACTGTAAGATAAAGGACACTATCACTGCTCCGTAGACAAATTGCTTCATCATTCCTCTTTTGTACTTGTTTAATTAACTCTTCAGACACACCAGTATGCCTTTACACCAGTTGAATACAGTGGGATCGATGCAATGCAAAGCATATAGCATATGTGATCTACTGGTAAGGTTGGAAGCCCTAGTACCTGCCACCTTGTCGATAGTATACACCACTGTCCTCAACGGAAGATCTACTAGAGACTTGATCTATAGCTTCCTTGATTGAGACTCTATACCTAGTGAGCAATGCTAATCAATAATATCATCCAAGGAGCCTTCCCCTCCTTGTGCTCAAGATAGAACTGCTGGGCTTCCCCTCATAGATAAACCAGTTAGAAAATAAATATCCTCGAACTCTATAGGTAGGATATGGAATCTCACCACAAAATGCTCCTGGTCGGGATCCCACATATTTATGATATATTCTAGCAGTCGGATATGTGCTTTCATTCTAGGTATCCGGAAATACTTTAGAAGCTCGCAGTTCCGTAGAGCCTCATTAGTGGCTGGATCATTAGCATCCTCGTTGTCTGGGACTTCATGTTCCCTTTCCTTCCAAATTACCATGATGTACCTGTAACATGCAAATTTTGTAGTTATAAAACATGTCATGGCTAAAAGGAAGAAAAGCAAATAAAATGACAAATTGCAAAGCAAGAATAAAAATATGAAAAAATATTTTTGGGTGAATTAGGGTTCTTGATTTTTTCTTTTTCCCTATAGTGGCGTTGCTCCCGTTTTCCCACAGGGCACCGCGGCACTATTTCCTGTGGCTCATAGAGCATTGGGCACCTATTTGTTGTGGATAGAGCACCTACGGTGCCTCTGCCCCAGCTTGAGAGAGAGCCATCGTGAGCTCTGCCCGATGGCCAAAAACCCTACAGGAAAGAAACATTTACTCTCTAGCACGGTAAAAAACTCCTATTGGGACGGTTAATCCCCTACCCTACCATTTTAAATGATAAATCTATCTTCTACCTTGCTTTTAAACTATAAAAAACATTTTAGGAAGATGGATTTAAACAATGGAAAACAAGTTAAATAACATTTGTTAAAGCTTGGAGGGGGGAAGAAACAAATGCTTACCTCTTCCAAGGAGAATGAAGAACAATGTGGTGTAGCACGCTTTCAAAATCACCGGAGGAGACTCTTTATATCAAAGCCAAATACCAAAACTCACCAATGGTTAAAAACAAATGGTAAAAATGTATTACCTACCCTTTCTATTTATCGAATATTTGGAGTTTTCAAAAATACATTCTAATTTATTAAATTTTGAAATTCAAATTATTTTGTTAAAAGTGGGTTTTTATTTTTTACTTTCTATAGTTTTGGAAAAATGGCTTTTAATGGTGTTTTTTGAGTTTTTTCAGGTGAATATTGGGTTATGACTACGTTTTAAGCAATTTTTGTCTTTTTCGAGCTTAGAGAAAAACTGAAAAGGTACTGAGCATCGTCTTACACTTTTTACATGCTCATTAAAATTCCAGTAGAAGGGTGTTGAGTATACTTTTTCACTTTTTCAGACTCGTTAAAAATGGATTATGAAAAAGGAACCTGGTTCAGGAGTTATATTTAAGCTCTTTTCAATCTCCTCAAAACAAAAAGAGATTTCCAAGTAAACTTATTGCATTCACGCTTGTAAAAGAATTAGAACGGTTGACTAGTCGGGGGTAGGTTTTCTCTTTTTCGGACCGACTAGCCTTACTTATGAAAAAGGACCTTTTGGATTCTTCTTAGTCATTTCAGACTCTCTAAACATGAAATGACGAATGAGTTTACTTTCATCGGACTTGTAAAATCAAACGATGAAGGACCCTTTTTTGGGAACGAACCCCTCCTTTCTCAGGTTTGTGAAATATATGAGAATGGACTTGTCAGTTGATGAGCTTTAATGAGTGTTTGTTACCCTCTTTAGACTTGTAAAAATGAAAAGAGGCACTCACCTTTCAAGGTGGGGAAATTAAAGGAAAGGGGAATGGTTTTCATTTGTTTGATGGTAGTAATCTATAGTCCTCCTTTGAACATGGCACTTGTTTGCATTTCCATATCTGAACAGTTGGGTTTTGAGCTTGTCTCCAAGTCGATCCACTTTCGTGAGTCAACTGACTCCTTTGAGTCAATTCAAAGAATGATTTTTCATATTCCTTGCATTACACCTAGTTCTATTCTCATGAGGTCAATGCTGCCAAGTTATGTGTCATGTCGTCAAATTGTTCAAAGGATGTCTCTCCCAGGAAAAATAACTCATCAGTAACTTCACTTATCCTTAAGAGTTATTCATGTATGAGTCAGTGCCATTAATTCAAATCAAATTTTGTTCCTAGTTTCGTGTCACTGATGTGGGAATCATCATGGCCCTCTTGTGACAATTCTATTCATGTCGACTTCAAATCATTATCCAGGAATTAGACCTAGAAACCTAGAAAGTACCTTGGGCCTGCATGCCTTAATGGTAGGTTGCCTCGCTTTCAACATGAGTTTACATCATTGACTCTTGATTGAAATATATCATCGAGTGTTCGAATCCAAGTCTTTTATTCACATTCGATGGTATGTACTGAGATACCTTGGGAATCATTGACATCAATGGTGGTTTCACTCGCACTTGTTAACAATTTACATCATTGACTAGTAATCAACCGGTTTCTACAATGTTCGACATTAAGACATTGTAATCACATGGTTAGATTCATATCATTTGGGCATCGGAATGAAGACCCTCAGTGGTTAGGCTACCATCATCATTGCCTATGATCTTGGAAAAAGGATTGGATGATATCCTCAGCTATAGGGATATCATCCAATCCTTTTTCCAAGTCATCTCTTGATTTCTAGGCCTATAAATAAATTTTTCATGAGGAGAGTGGAGGAGGCCAGGAAAAGCACCCTTATGCTACTAGTTTGAAGTCTGAATTAGAGGAAAAGTAGAGTTAGGTTGTAGTTGGAGAGGTCTTCATAGTCATAGGAGATTGTAGACATTCTTGTTGAGATCGAAGCCATCGACATCAAGGATTTTTTGTTGTACTTCTTTCTCATCCATATATTAATACAAAGACATTTACCTTTCCTATATTTGATTGTATTGATTGTAATTAGATATTATTGGATTCTTTGATAACCAATATGAATAGTCAATTTATCATGATGCTCTTATCCATTTTGTTTGTCTTGTGATCTATTTTGTAGGTATTGAACTATTGCAAGGACTTTTGGAGAGAAGACAAGCAGATCCAAGGTTGAGGTATATTGTATTTCATGTTAGTTGATTTGATTATTAAAGGAAAGGATATGTTGCTATGTATTTTTGTTCTATAGTTGTGATTTACATTGCAGAGGAACAAGCAGTGTCCACATTGATTGAGAATTCCTGATAACAGGGACTGACACACTGAATGGGGGAATAGGGGTAGGGGAGTATGGGGGACTCAAACTTCCTTTGCTTAGAGTATGATGGCAGGGATGACCTGGAAGTAGAGGAAATTGACTCATGGGAGAGGGATCATAGCTGTAATACTGGGAAGATAATTTCAAATGGGAAATATTGAGGAAGGTAACTAGACTAGTGATATCCAGGGGATCTATGGAAGACTCATTGTAGAAAAATATGAACAAAGGAGACCCAACGGGTGGAGGCTTCCATATTGTGATATCATATGTGGTGGCACCTAAAGACATCATTTGGGCCTTCTTCATAGTTTAAGGAGCACGAAT
Organism: Pseudotsuga menziesii; assembly: GCA_001517045.1. NCBI lineage: Eukaryota > Viridiplantae > Streptophyta > Pinopsida > Pinales > Pinaceae > Pseudotsuga > Pseudotsuga menziesii. The sequence goes on from LPNX010425389.1 coordinate 428,547, forward strand.
AAGGGATAGAAGTAAGCTCAATATGGCATGATCTCGAGGACTTTTAGTGAGCTCGAGAAAGTAAATCCTCAATGGTGTTTTCATTTTTAGAGACTCTGAAAATATGAAGAAGAATCCAATGTGGTCTCTTTTTTTTTAATAGTCTCCTAAGCCCAAAAACGGATAAAAGTATACAAAGGAGAGCTCTCCCAACCTTTGGGGAAGGAATACTTCTTTACTGTTGGTAGTCCAATCATGTTAGAAAAGGTTAAACATATGTTGACTGGACGGTCGTTAAAATACTTTTATGAGCATGAATGAAACCAAGTTTGCTCGATGATATTTTCTTGATGATAAGGTTGGAAAAGAGCTTAAAGACAACCTATAATGAGATTTTTCATAAAGTATGGTCCCAATGTCCAAGAAAGCATAAAAGTATACAAAGGGAAACATTCCTAGCTAGAATATGCTAGGATGATCCTTTTCTTATTATAGTATATGTAGTCTAAAAAAGGAAATAAATGAGGCCACATATATGCCCTTTCAAATAATTTAATGAGTGTGAAAGGAAGCAAGCATGCTCAACAATATTTTCATTCTTTTGGGAGTTAGAAAAGAGCTTAATAGAAAATCCATAATGCCCAATCAAGAAAGGGGGAAGTGTTCGATATATGAACAAAGGTTATGTTTTGAACATGGTTGAGAGGAATAAATGTAGAACACTTATGGGGACCCCTTGTGGGACGATTAATGGCGGTAAAATATGGCCAACTATGCAGTATGGATGGAGTGGATGGCTCATGAACATGCCAATACATACGAGGGGAGATTCACCTGATGGCACAAAAATCAAGGTGACTTCCAAGAAATTTCCAAGAAAATCATAGCAAGACCACAAGACAAGGGTATCGTAAAAACACAAAGGAAAAAAAACCGAACCTGATGGTGCAAACGGTGTCTTAAACGGACTCTGGATGACTCTATGGTACGCAAAAGAAAAACAAGACCAAAAGAAGGCCTGTAAATAGGGGGGACCACATGACATGTGTCATTTTCACTGGTCAGTGCTGAATTGGAGTGGAGGACCCTAGATCTCAACTTTTGATTTATTCTGATTGGACCGGCACTCTTTCGAGCTGTCACTTGCAAGTAAGAGCTCTTGTCGAACCTGTATTTTTCATTGGTTTAGTTTATGTTTTTTCCCATCCTGGGGATTATGCCAAGATCCAGGGGTTTGCGGGGCTGGGTCATGATTTTTTAGGGAAAATACATGACCCAAGTTGCTCATATCGAGCGAACAAGCATGACCCAGTTGCATCTATCATTGAGAGAGGAGCAACCCAGGCCGCACTTGTTCAGCAGGTATGAGCAACCTCATCACTTCTGTTCATAGTTTTTGACCGACTTGGGTTGCACAAAAGAGGAAAATAGGGGCGATTCATCCCAAGACATGTTTTTATGCATGACTGAACCTGATAGGGACTATGTGTATGTGCAATATTCCACAGGTGGTGTGGTGAGAGAGAAATATTAGGAACCTCTCAGATGAGGTACGAGATGATCTAGTAGTGCAGGACATGCTCGCTCGTTGTGGGTCATGGAAGTACTTCCATATATCACTCATGCATTCAGCAAAACTATTATTGGGAAAGATGGTGAGATTATGGGATAGGAATGCCGAGTGTTTTATAATCCAGGAGGAGAGGATCGAGATTATTCTCCTCGACATCTATTTTCTAACTAGGATCCCTATGTTGGGTGTGATCAGCAACACTACATCAAAGCTCACACACAGGGTGTCACTGGATGACCTCTGCGAGAGGCATTGCTATTCCTCTACAATGGTACACTCGTCATACATACTGGTGTGCGACATCGAGAGTATTGCAACTTGGGTTGTGGAAGTGATGGTGTTGCAGATACTAGGGTCATCGAGACCTCACAATATCTCACACAGTCAACTCTAGATTCTAGAGTGTGTGCTGAGGGGCACCTACTTTGGGTGGGCCCAGATGTACCTGACACAGGTTTGGTGTGCACTAAACCATGCCAGTTTAGTGGGAGGGGATTTATGTTTCCCCTTGCTTTTTTTCTCATTCTTTTTTGAGTGGCTACCTACTCTACAACCACATTTGGTGGTTTGAGAGGGGGGACCTTGCAGGCCTCGCAAGAGGAGTTGTAGCGAGATGATGATCAGGGAGGGAGGATTCTTAGTGGGTTGATTCTTCACTCCGGGGCTCTTTTCACAATGGCGAAAGATACCAATCCTTATAGAGGACTATCTGTACACTGGTATGGATTACTAGGTAGATCCTGACATGCCTCAACCTCCAGGACATTCTTGGGGACTTGACAATACTTATACATGATGTTTTATGTGGTTGCATTCATATATAGTTTACTATATTAGTGGTATCCAATTCATGTGTGTGATAGATACTAATGACATACTGTGTGCATGTGCAGATATCATGCCATGCCCTTCAGCAGGCTATCAGAGGCAGAGGGGTAGAGTGGAGGGATTAGATCCACCTTCTTATAGCAACATGAGGTGTCGAAGTACACTGGACTCACTTTGTCTCGACATAGAGTCCTTACTATATGGGGTCACCGATGATGGATGGAAGTACCTTGAAAACGATCTGATCACCACATACTACCATGCTCCTCCAAAATGGATCCCCTTGATGAGGAGGATCACAGGAACTGCTGAGTATGTCAGAGCAGTGACACAGGGTGATGTGTTGATGGAGGAGGAGGAGGAGGAAACAGAGGAGGACATGAAACCAGAGTACTAGGAGGAGGACTCTGACTCTGACTAGCATCTAGTGATGTTTCCCTTGGTGTAGTGGTGCACTAGTATTTTTGTACTATATGTATGCTCAGTCAAGAAATATTGTGGAGCTTCTCATTTTGTACTAAACAATATGACATGATATATATATATATATATATATATATATGCACATGGATGCACATTTTATGTGTTTTTTATGAGTATTTTTTATGATGATTCCTATATGATGTATATGAAAAATGTATGCATGACTATATGATGATGCATGATGCAGTTTTATTTTCTATATGCGATGATTGATGTGCCACTCTAGAAATTCATTAGCCATTTGGTCTGCTACACTATTGATACTTCTTGGAACATGCATGAATGTAATGGATTCAAAATGTCTAACCAAATGTCTAGTGCATAGGAAATTTCTAAAGAGACAAGGATAATGTACCCAATAATAGTTATTCAACTGGGAGACAAGCAATTGGCAGTCTAGTAAGACATCAAGGTGGCGAATACCCAAGTAGATGGCAGTAGTCAAGAGACCAGAGACACTGTCGTACTCATCCTGGTAGTTGGTAGCAATGCTAACACACATTATGTCGATATGGATCAACTCATGTGATGGGGAATAACTGACCCACACAACTGACGTGAGATTAGGAGACCATCTACTTCCTCCGTTAGCGAAACCAACGTAGCAATGCAAGGTAGGATCCATCTAGAGCAACCAAGGAAGAAAACTATGAGATTTGTGATAAGAAAAATGTAAAACAAAAAATCAAAACTATGACACAAGTGTACTACATAGTGGGAGACTTCAGGCATAGAACCTATTGAGGTAAATCCCATTGCAGGGATTCTTCAAGAGATGGAAATCCGAGTCAGCAAGGATGTATGCCCCATTTCTGAGGAATCAATAGAATACACATGGGTCGTACCACATGGAATCAAAATTTCCTTTTCCTAACTTATCATTGGCTTGATCGTACATGAGGACCATATCTCCTTCTCTAAAGGTGTGAGGGAAGACATGGGAGTCAAAATGGGACTTCAACTTAGTCTTATATGATTCGATCATTTGGATAGAAGCACAACGATCCTCATTGGTTCATTCAAGCATGAGTACGCGTTGTTATAACGAGGAGGTATTGGGTAAACATTTCACAGTAAGGTGGAGAGACAAAATCTAGCACTCAATGGGAAGTACCAACTCCACACCATGGACCAAGTGAAACGGGGTAAAACCAGTGGTGGTCTTTGTCGATGTCTAGGAGGACCAAAGGGTTGAAAAGAGAAAGTGTTGTTAGTTGGATTTATGTTTGTCAACATTCGTTGGAGCATAGTTTTGAGGATCTTGTTGACAGCCTCAACTTGTCCATTTCCTTGAGGATAATATGTAGAAGAGTACTGGTGTTCAAACATTAACATGGCAGACAACTCTATCCAAACTACATCCTCAAAATGATAACCATGGTCCTAGACTATCTATTGGGGGACACCAAAACGTGTGATAATGTGGTTGAAAAAGAACTGTGTCATAGTATGAGCCTTACAATTGAATGTCAGCATGGCCTCAACCGATTTAGTGAAATAATCAATGGACACAATGATTTACTTATGACCCCGACTGAGGTGGGATTACAAGTCATGAATTCAATTTCCCACTTAACAGACCGACTATGATGATAGGATGTAACTACGCGGGTGGGGTCCCTTCCTTTGGGGCAAAGAGCTGGCAATTACAGCATTGTTTGACTGCATGGATGCACTCGGCAAAGATAGTGGGCCTAAAATAACCAGCATGGAGGATATTCTGGGTGGTGGCCAAAATAGAGAGGTGGAAACCATAGTCTCCACCGAGGCAGTCATTTAGGACCTTCTCATCCTCATTGTGGGTGAGGCATCGACGTAAAATGGTATCAACACCGTGAAGGTATAGCACATCCCCAATGAGAATATATCAACTGTGTTGGTGTCCAATGCGTCATCGATCTTCACGGCTTAAATGGGCTGAAAAATTCTGAGTGCGCAGATACAAGATAATGACCCCATACCATGGTGTTATAGTGGATTTCACCACACTAGGTGAATCACACATTGTATGGCCTTCCCCTGTCCTGTTGCATACTCATTAGCCCCTATGGACCACTTGTTGTCTTTTGATGTATCATTGACCATCCCTAAAAAGATTAGAAAAATGATATACGCGTCCTTTTCCCCAATAACCGTGTACATACGTGGATATTCCCTCTATAGTCATGTACATCGGGATGTGTGCATAATCCAAAATCCTTTGGAGCGTTCCTTGACTTGGATCCGACTCATATGACTCCTGGCCTTCCATATGCCTTGAGATCACATGGATTCAACCTTTCAGTATCCATTTGAAAAGATATATAAGGAACCCATTGAGACATTGAAAGCATAAGAGAGAATTGAGAGTATCGAAACTATAGTCCATTGTTGCCAGAACTTATGCTTGAGTCTGCATCCCTTTGTCCCTTGGAGCACTGTTGTGTTCTTCCCAAGCTTGCCTTTTGCTAGTAAGCTTGCTATCGAAGTGATGGAGGATTGAGGTGGTGGAGGCCCAAGTGGGGGATTCAGTTTCTCCGGTTCGCAGACGTGCCGTCAGAGGTTGTCACTTGTAATCTCTGATTCATATTAATAGAAATATCTTTTCCTGTCTAGTAATGTGTATTTGAATGAATACTGTATCCATTAGAATATGTCAAATGATTATACATTATTGATTATATATGCTAGAATAGATCTAACACCATGAAATGTAGTATGCTTGTATTGTTTACTTGTTGTTGAGGACGTGCTATAACAACTCAAGCTGAAGATTGGAAAGCTCAACGGGGATCTACTTCAACTGTCCGGAATAAGGTACGAGGTTCGATCCTTTAGTGTTAGATGTTTTTATTTCTATTTCATATTGGGAAAGATTGATTTCTGGAGTCTAGCTGTCTGTTGTGGTACCCCAAGCCATAGGAATTTCTCTCCGTAACAGAATTGGCGACTCCACTGGGGAGTTCCTAGTAATTTTCCTTTGGGGGTTGATCTTTTGGCATTCAATGTATTTGAATTGCTCTCTCTCTCTTGTTTCTGTATCGGGTATGGGGGCATGTATGCTTGGTAGAGCCTGATTGGTGTGAATTTAGTCTAAGCTTGTCTATTTTCCTAGAATTTGTGCATCTTTTTCTTCCTGTACGTGGGTTTGTTACTTACAGTCGCATATACATGCGGTTTCCCTTTGGATTTCCGCATATACATGCGGGTTCACTACGCACAGTCGCGTATACCCTGGTTTTTTACCTTTTTGTGGAAGATAGTGGATTGCTGGGTGAATGCTGTTAGTTGCTGAGTCTCCTTTGGCACTGCCTGAGTCTGTTAATACCTCTGTTTTTTACCAGAAACATTTTTTTTATCCTAAATGTTTTCTTTTAGGAAAGTTCTTGTCATGGCATCTTTGATTTTTTGTTTGAGATTAGTGCATTAGAGTCCTTTGGCCTTAGTTCTTTGCTAGAATGCTATTTATGTGTGCTTGTAGAGTCTGGGGTGGTTAGAATCATTCTTTTGCTTTTTGTATCTCTTTATTTTCAAAAAATCCAAAATATTTGCTTATCATCATGCATTTTGCATTGTACTTGCATTAGATCTAGATTTGCTTTGGAGTAATAGTTAGGAATTCATATAGGGAAATTTGCATTCAGCATTTGAAGAAGAAATTGTGCATTCATGTAGTACGCATACCCTGTTTTCATGGACACAATGCATTTGCATTGATTGTTAGGTGTGCATTTTACTTCTTGTTGCGTCATAACACCATTAGTTGCACGACCATATCCTATTTTTGAGTAATAAAACCAACTAAAATCAACGCTAAATAAAATGAATTACACTCTTTTCTTTTCTAGGGTGCACCAGCAAGCTTAGGTTTTAGAATCTTGGAATAGTTCATTGAAAGTTAATTCTCCAAGATCACTGAACAACAACAACTAGGTGTCTGTCCAGGGATTGTGTGAAATCCTTGGTATAACCAGCGTTCTCAGGAAGCTCCTCTCAAAAGGGAGTCAAGCACTAGGTAGTGTGAGTGGTTGTTGATTGGGATAACACCTGGTCGAGAACTGTGTAGCACCGATGATATAACCAGGATTGTATTCATATCTAGGGGCTCTTTCGGGAGTTCGGAATTTGCTACCCTGCCCATACGGTCAATCCCGCCTGTGACTATCCGCCTAAGCATTGATTATATTTAGGTGACCTTAGTGACCTTACCTAGGATATCGAGGGGGTACGTGTAGAGGTTATTCTGCATGTGTCCTGGCCAGGTTGGGGTCGGACAGCACAGTCGCTTTACGCGTTGAAGCTGAGGGCCACAATAATTGGTTTCGAACCTCCGCTTGTGGTGACAAGGGCCTCTCAAGCCTCTCTTAGGTGAGACATACCAGCCACATTCGGGAGCTCACTTATCCAGTCCTTGTTTGCTTGCTTTTGGCTTTAGATTTTATAATGATTGCTCTGTGCATGCTAGTTGGACTAGGGTTGACGTAAATAGAGAGTCTTTGCTTTTTTGTTGAGTCATTGTGGAGTCGGGTGCGGTTTCGCGCCGTTCTCATCGGTTAGTAGGACTTCTGCCTTCCACTTCTCCTCCTCCTTTGGGAGAGGGGCCTAGATGATCCAGGTGGACTGTGTCACACATTGATTCACACACCATGGAGGATCATTTAGAGACTATTCCTGAGCCACCTCATCCTATTTGTATTGACGATGGGGAATGTACTCCTACATATGATCCATCACCTGACCTAGCTGAGATCGGTCCCGTTATTTCCCATATAGGATCTTTGCATGATAGACCTACTCACACTAGGCCAAATTCCCCATTAACCCGTTACCGGTATGGAATGTCAGATGATGCTGAGACTCACTTTAACCCTCCTAGCACCAGCTACGGTAGTTATGTTATGACTGGTTTTCCTATGCACAATTTGACATTTCATGTTGAATCCGACTTTGACCCTAACACTATACCTGGGGGCATTCCCATGCCTTACCTTGCGGAGAGGTTTGGGAGTACTAGTCACATTGCACCTTCCATCCCAGCGGTGGAAGCTACATCTTATATACCTACTAGGTCTAGAGTTAGTGATCCCGTAGCGATACCAGGTTCTAGACGAGTGACGATAGGCACTAGCACATATCTTCTGACCGAGATTCCTTCGTCCTCGCTTTCGATTTCTTCAAATGCAAACCCTCCACCTTACTCTCGTGGTCCTTCGAGTCAGCACGTAGCTACAAGTCAGATCCATACTGCGATTACTAGACCTATTGTGTCTCAAGCCTACATACCACCCGTATTTTTGGGAGGTTATGTTCATGTTTCTAGAGGTCAGGTTGCTACTTCCTCGACATATATCCCTACTTTCGGTATGTATATTCCTACTTCTGAAATGTATATTCCTACCTATGGAGTGTCTCATGGGGCATCGCAAGCGATGACCTATGGACCCTACTATGGGGCGCAGTATGGACAGGTCTCTTCACCTTACGGAGGAGGGTATTCACAACCTGCTTACTCTCCTAACTATGGCTTTGTAGCTCCTACTAGTCAAGGTCCACCTCATTATGTGACTTCCACGCCACCCTATATGGGTCATACAGGAGGAGGTCACTATGGCCAAGGTCATGGTGGAAATCAATCCTATATGAACCAGGGAGCGGTCCCTAGATCTCATCATACTAAGCTCCATTTCCTCGCGACACTCAATTTACCTGACTTATCGAGACTTATGAATGATCCTGTGGCTCATGACCCGGCTTGGCCGGCTGTCCCTACCAAGCTTCCTTCAGACATACCTAAGTTCAAAGGAAAACCAGGAGAGGATCTGAGTGAACACGTTACGACATTCCACCTATGGTGCTCTTCCAATTCATTGCATCAGGACTCAGTCCGTTTGAGACTATTTCAACGCACCCTTACAGGGCCTACGGCGAAATGGTATATAGAGTTACCTAGGGGTGCCTTTACTTTGTTCGATGACCTTGCGATGACTTTCCTTAATCACTTCCAGCTACCAGTACGATATGATGTTGGTACTAAACTCTTGTCGACATTTCGGCAAGATAAAGCCACCCATATTTCTGATCATATTCAGGAGTGGCGTAGACGAAAGAGATTAATCAAAGCCTTTATACCGCTGGAATTCCTCCTTGAGTGGTTCCTCAAATCTTTATTTCCATATATCGCGAAGGATGTTTCCACATCCAGAGTGTAGAATGAGGAACAAGCCATATTTAGGGCGCAGGAACTAGACTTGATCTATGCTCAGTCTGGTTTGTTATATGAGATTATACCTAATGCCCCTCATTCTAGTTTCGATCCCAAGGTCAAACGTGGACCACATGTCGATGGCATTGTGGGTAGTGCAAGTAAGAAACCTGCAGGTTTGGTTGTGAAACAAGTTTCTCAGTTGTCAATCAACCAATCTGCCTCGGGACAAGCTACGGCTTCGTATCAGCCCGCCCAAACAGCGAATGTACTTGCCGTGCAATCGTTCGACCAGAAGGGTAACCAGCAACCTAGATGGAATAGAAAAAAGGGTAAAAACAATAATAAGAAGGGTGCAAATAAAAATGAGAATGCCAACAATAATGACAAGAACAATAAAAATGTTGGGGGGAACAAGCAGAATAAACGTAAGGTTAAGTTTCCTTGCAAGCTTTGTAAGGAAGATCACCTCACTTACTTGTGCCCTAGGATGGATGAAGCTTCGAAGTTCATAGCACAGGGCCCAGCTGTGTTAACAAACCCTTTACCGCATAACCAGAATATGAACTCGAAGTCCCATGATCAATCTAGTGATGAAGATCCACCTGAAACTAGTGGTCGTGGGTGCATTAATATGTTCCATGCCGCGAAAGTTGTGACGCGTGCGAAAGATTATTCTTCGTCACAACCCAACCCAGGAAAAGAACCTGATCCACCAGGAACCCCTTTGCGTATTGAGAAACCTGCGGATAAACCTGAGGCTGCACCTCGCATTCCTAAGGGGGTACTTAAGCGTTCAGGGCATAATCCAAATGCCCGAGCCGCCCAGAATTATTCAGTTGTCGAGGACTTGGGTCATACTCCTTGTGTGATGTCTGCATTGGAAGTGCTTCAGAGTTGTCTGTTACAAAGGAAGGCTTTGCTTTCCGCTCTTGGTGTGAATGGTGATGATTCTTCCTCAGTGATCAAGTTTGAAACCTCAGGACATCAGCCTTGCTTGCCCTACTATGTGTCCCTTTTGGTGCATGTAGAATGTCTTAATATGATTGTCAAGCGTACTGTGATTGACGAGGGCGCTACTGCTTCTGTGATGTCTTTGTCTTGTTGGAAGGGTCTTGGTTCTCCTGAGTTGTCAAAGTCTACGACCATGTTAACTGCTTTTGATGGGAGATTGTTTAGGCTACACGGTATCCTTCCTTCTCTTAAAGTCCATTTGGGAGGGAAGACCGTTGCGATAGAGGTCAAGGTGGTTGATGCGCCCCTTGACTACAATCTCTTACTGGGAAGGAATTGGATGTATAGTATGCAAGCCGTTGCATCTTCCGTGTTTCACGTTGTATGCTTTCCTCATAATGGGAAGATTGTAACGATTGATCAGATGGCATTCAAGAATCTGCCTGTTAGTGCATCTTCGAAAGCTTCAGTTCCGAAAGTTGAACATTCCCAGCCGGCAACTGGGAGTGTGGGTGTGGGGATTTATCCGTCCCTCATGGGAACCTTTAGTTGTCCTACACCTGTCCTCATGATAGGAGCTAGTATCGATGGTACTTCCACATCTACGAGATCGATGCCTTTTCGCACAAGTCATATGGGAGATCCTTGAATTATTCCTTCACCGAGTCTTTCGAGTGAGGCCATTGAGACGAGTGTGCCATTTCCTGCAGCCATGATAGCTTACCAAGCTAATCTTCAATCTGCTGCAGAGCCTTGTTCTTCTTCTTCACGGACAGAGGAGGAAGACCCCTATGTGCAGCCCGCATGGGCAGTACAGTCTTCTCATGCCCACGATTGCCTTGATACGGTTTTCCCTTCAAATGAAGCGATCATCGAGGCTATGTCGGGAGTTGAGCCACCATGGGAGGAACTCCATCATAGATCATATTTCCTTCCAGAGCTTGACCTTTTGGAGCATGAGGATTACAGGGAGATTCTTAGACAGAAAGCTAGTAGGCCCATGATTCCATTAAGCTCTCCTAGTTAGATGGCTGATGAAAACATGGCAAACATATCGTCAACTATGCCTATCAACATTTCTCGCAACCCTGGTACAATTGAGAATGTCTACATTGGGGCGGATTGTTCCCAAGATGAGATTCGCAAGTATACCGAGTTGTTCAAGGAATTCCACGATGTTTTTGCTTGGTCTTACAATGAGATACCAGGGATTGACCCTCAAATTGTCGAGCACGAAATTAAGACTTACCCCAACACGAAGCCTGTTCGACAGCGTTTACGCGTGGTAAATCCTAGGAAAGCACCCGCCATAAAGGCAGAGATAGAGAAGCTATTGAAAGCTGGTTTCATCTATCCCGTTCCCTTGACGGAGTGGGTTTCAAATCCCGTTTCAGTGGATAAGAAGCAAGGAACGATCCGTATATGCACTAATTTCCATGATTTAAATCGTGCCTGTCCTAAGGATAACTTCCCCACACTGTTTATAGACCAGATTTTGGATGAGTGTGCGGGTAGCGAGGTGTTCTCCTTTATGGACGGTTTTTCCGGATATAATCAGATTCAAATTAAACCTGAGGACCAACATAAGACCGCATTTATTTGTCCTTGGGGAACATTTGTGTATCGGAAAATGCCTTTCGGCCTTAAAAACGCCGGAGCTACTTTTCAGCGGGCGATGACCCTGATTTTCCATGATCTCGAGTCCATTATTGAAGTATTTTTGGATGAACTCACTGCTCTTTCTCGCATGAGGATGCATCATTCTTATCACTTGAGATTGGTGTTTGAAAGATGCCGGCACTATGCTGTTAGATTAAACCCTCATAAGTGCATCTTTTGTGTGAAATCAGGTCGTCTGTTAGGATTTATCGTTTCGAAAGAGGGTATAAGAGTCGACCCTTTGAAGGTTGAGGCAATACTTCAGTTGTATCCCCCGTGAAATATTCATCATCTTCAGTGTTTGCAAGGCATTGAAAACTTCCTACAAAGATTTGTTGTCAATTTCGCCAATTTGACTAGAGGTTTCATGCGTCTCCTGAAGAAGGATACTCCCTTTGAATGGGATGAGCGAGCCGAGGAGTCCTTCGATGCACGTAAGCGAGCCCTAGCATCGGCCCCGGTGATTAGTCCTCCGGATTATAGCTGAGATTTCTTATTATATGTGGCCGCGTCTTTAGAGACGATTGGGATGGTTTTGGTACAGGAGGATGAGGAGCTCCAGGAGCGGGGCTTTGAAAGCCACCATCATATACACGGTAGTACAAAATAGATACACTCCTAGGTGTCTAGTCCTGTGGAGGTGGATGAGGGTTGTGATCATGATATGTCACCACGGCTCTAGCTAGCCACCGGAATAAATGCACCCATGCGTGTGGTACACCAACCACCTGTCTCTGCATAGCCTCGGGCAAGTCCTCGACTTGCGCCATGGGAATCCTATGAGTCAGTCGCACAAAGTTGGTATGGATGCTTTGGAGCATTCGCTCCGCATCCACACCAGTGATATCCTCTCCTCTTCCCCTTTGTCTATGACGTGGGAAGCCATCTGGTCGCTGTGGTCCCACATCTGCACATCAATGGTAGATGTCACTATGTATTGTCACCCAAAAACATGTCTTTTTTATTCCATTAATCAAGAAAACACAAAAAAATTAAATACTTCAAAAAAATTTAAAAAAAAGAGTAAGGGTCAAGATTCGTTACCTATGTCTCCATATGCTGACCCTGGTGGTAATGGCATGTCCGGGTCTCCCGGAAATCTATCCCTGCATAAGGGTAGTCCTCTATGGCAACAATCTGTCGTTGCCATCATGGAAAAAAGTCTGCTGGATAAGGGTTGGCCACCCTACTACCCCCCAGTCTGCGCATCACGTCTGCCCAATGTCGTTGGGCCGGATCTCGAACCCTGTGGAGAGGAACATCCACTCTAGGGCTCAATCCTGGAACACGCTCGAAGAAAAACGTGCCAAGATATTGCTGAACCCGAAGTTCCGTATCCTACCTGCCTTGCACTCACTGAGATGATGTTTCATGTTGCTCAGTAGGGAAGTGCTCCAGTCATAGATGGTTGGTGTCATGCACTCCACCGCATAGAACATCAGTGGCCGAGAGGCCTGATGGAGTGATGCTAAGCCTGCTATCCTACCCAGCGTCAGTAGTATGGACTTTAGGCCCAGTACCTGTATAGCGTTGGTGGGAACTTGGCTCCCCACCTTCTCCGTCTCTGGGTAGCACTACACAGCTATGTACTCCTCGATAGTCATCCCATGACCTGGCCCTCCGCGGGCACGAAGGTTCACCATCTCACCTCGCCGTGATAGACCTGTGATAAAGTAGATATCCTCCACCTCAATGGTGAGGGACATGCCGTCTAGCCGGAAGGACTCTGAGTCCGGATCCCAATAGTCTACAAGCATATGTAGTAGTCCTGGTTTGGCCCTCAAGCCACCTAGGCACCAAAACTTGTAGAGTCTGCACCTTCTTAGAGCTTCTTGAGACATTCTATCAGCCCTTACTGCTTCCTCTACATCACCGTGCTCGCATTCTTGCCACTCTAGCACCATCCTGCATGAGAGTTTGACCAAAATGTCTATTAGATTCTTGTAAATCCTTATGCGCAGCGTCATACGCAGTTGTTTCCAAAACAGCCGCGTATGTACGCGGTTTCTGGTCCCTTTTTCGCGTATAGCTATCCCTATACGCAGAAAAAACCTCGATACCCGCGTGGGTCGTAGCGCTCATGTAAGTTTGGCCTTTAAAAATTCATTTGACCATGAAAAATTATAAAATTTGTATTGAAATGCAAGCAGAGAACATGAGTAAATACCTGGAAGAATCGGTTGTGAATTCCGCCGACTAGATCTCCTAGAATTCGCAGTTGAATATCAAAGCTCATATGGGTAAAAGTTTCAAATGATTTATATTTTTTACTATTTATAGAAAAAATTTCAAATATTTGAAAATTTTTACCCCCTTTTCTATAGTTTTGACCGTT
>LPNX010425389.1:454010-471318 GCA_001517045.1 Pseudotsuga menziesii
ATAGATCAAAATGACACATCTCTTCCTGTGACCACTTTCCCATGATTTCGTCGCATGTCGACACTTCCATGACGGCACTTCATGAAATTCACTGAATGTCACTGAAAAAACACATATCTTGGAGGACCCATATGTTGAGACTTGTAACTCCATTTGACCTCATCTCTACACCGTTGGAAAGGTATTTCCGTTAGCTAAAACTTTCTAGAAGACACCAAAGTCTGAAAATGCCCAGAAACACCCTTAAAATCCATTTTTTTTCCTATCCATGACTTTCCTTAAGGCAAACCCACAGATGATACGCGAGTTGCTCTCTTGCGTACCCGCGGATGTAAAAAGTTTCTCATATCCACGAATTTCTGTCTTAGCAACCCGCGTATACTTTTCGTATCCGTGACTGTCTAGTTTTTCAACCTGCGGATGCCTTTTAAAAATATCAAAAAACACGCCTTTTGAATTTTGGTTAGTTTGGGTAGTTATGCAACTGACTTCTTCAGTTGTAACCACTTTGTCTTCGCCCCTAACTCTTCCCTTAGCATATAAATAGAGGTAGGGAGGTCCATGAGAGGGGACTTGAATTTTCTCATTGTTATGCTGGAGGAATTCGAGCTCTCTTTTCCCACACCTTTGCCCTAGAAGCATTCTCCTTGTGTTGCAGAGCTTGGAGGCTGAGTTCCTTGGAGAAGAGAAGCAGCAGAACCGGATCAAGGTTTCGTGAGGTGCCGAACTTGAAGAGAAGGTATACTTGTACTTGTTTTCAATATTAATAAAGATGTGATGTCCTTGTTATTCCCAAATCATTGTTCAATGTGTGATTGAATCTCTGTTTATGATCATATGATGATGTTATTCAGATCATTAGTTCATGTTTATTTGATTATCATTGTTTTATATGTGGTCATAATGGTTTGAGGAAGGTATAATTTGTTTTGCAGGTCTCTTGGAGCAAGAGGAGCAAGAAGAGGATTGAAGAGAAAGCTTGGACCAGCCTTCAGTTAGTCAGGTGTGGACCTTTCTCATCTCTGATCTTACTTATATATGCTTGCTGAACATTGTGCATCCACCTTTCAACCCTAGTATGTTGATGGCCTCTTAAACCCTAGCTATAGGACACTTTCCTTTACAACAGTATGTCATAAGGAGGATAACACCAACACCTTGGTGCTCTTGGGGGCAATAAATTCCAAATCGTACTCCTGGAGAATGACAATCCACTTGGCAGCACGACCTTGGACTAGGTGTCAATTCAAGAGATACCTCATGGATTTGGAATCGACCACAACACAAGTGTGACTCATCAATATGTAATGGCGTAGCTTTTGGACAGAAAAGATGATGGCAAGAGCCATATTATATTCAATAAGATAACATAATGGGGGACTGGAAAGCATCTGACTAACATAATATATCACATGCTCTTAGCAAGCATCATCTTCTTGGACCAAAACTCCAGCGATGGCATTCTCGAATGTTGACACATAGATAATGAACTCTTTAGCAAAGTCGAGAGGAGACAACAATGGAGCAGAAGTCAGAGCTTGTTTTAATGTGTCAAAAGCGTTTTGCACATGATTATCCCAAACAAAAGGAATTTTGGTACGGAGCAAAAGTAAGAAGCCATGGAATTTTGTTTCATATTTCAGAATCAAACGATGAAGGAAGTTGGCCTTGCCTTGGAGACTCTACAATTGACACAAATTTTGTGGGGATGGAAGATTCAAAATGGCTTGAACCTTCAGAGGATCAATAGCAATCCCTTTGTGAGGGATGATAAACCCGAGTAAACACCTAGCTGGGACACAAAACACACACTTGAGAGGGTTCAATTGGATGTTGTATTTGTGACATCATAATAATAATTGTCGTAAGTCGTGTAGATGCTGTGAACACTTTCGAGAGCGAGCGATGAGGTCGTCTAAGTAGACCAAAATGATATGGATAAGGTCATGGAAGCAGAAATCTATGGCCCACTGAAAATTTGCTTCAACATTTTTAAGGACAAATGGCATAACTTGATACACAAATGTGCCCCATGGGGTTGTGAAAGTAGTCTTGTACTAGTCCTATTTCTGGATCTGAATTTGGTTATTACTGGAAAAACCATCCATGAAAGAAAAGACTTCATGGTCGGCACACACATCAATGATTTGTTTAATGAATGGAGTGGGGAATTTTTCTTTGGGACATGCCAAGTTCAAGTCACGGAAGTCAGTATAGATGTTAATGGTACCTTTTGTTTGTTAACAAGAACATGATTGGAAACCCCATTGGTATATGCGATGGGGTATATGAAACCTTCTTTACGCAATTTCTCAATATCATCTTTGACCGTAGGATCCTTTGAGGGGTGAATGGGTATTTTATTTTTTATTACAGGTGAAACATCAGGCCATGTGTTGATACGATGTTTGATGATAGATGGATCAATCCCAGGCATCTTGGTATAGGACCAAGCAAAAATATCACAGAATTCCTGAAAAAGTGCTTTGTAATAAGCAACTTCTTCTGGGGAGAAAAATGCTCTGAGTGTAATATCTTCAACTACCTAGGGATTAGTCTATATATTGAAATTGATAGTTGGTGAAATTTTAGCCATGTTTCCTTCTTTAAAGGCATTGGGGGCCGGAATGGGGCCCTTAAACCAGTCTACCTTTCCATGGATGAAGTCTTTGGCTTCAACTGAGTACTGATCTGACAATGAAATAAGTTCATCAGGGATAAAGAATGAGCGATGGTGCATATCATCCCAAGGGTACTTAGGAGCCGAAAGAGATTCAAGTATTTCCTCATCATTGTTAAAACAATGCATGGATAGATCAGAGGGATCCTCTATGTTTGAGGGAATGAAAGGAGTACTTGAACTAGAGATCATGTATATGGTGTTGGTTGCGTACAAGGAAGAAACCAGAGGGTGGATATCCTCAAGGACATTAACGTCGGACTCATGGGAGCGCTTCCGAAGGTCACGAAAGAGTGACCAATACTTAGGAAATTTAGGGAAATGGTGAGATTAATGACCATACAGGACACAGACTGCACAAGGATGGTTGGTTCGCAATGACTTGTTCTTGACCACTGATGGATTCGGGATGGTTACCACTGGAGTGCCATAGTCCTAATCTATAGTGTCCATGTGGGTGTGAAGGAGAGTAAACTTGGGAAATTTTTTGTGTCGCATGGCCTTGGACATTGCACAAAGCATGAATAAGAGTTGGACGTGGTTCAGTCGTTGCTTTGGCAGCCTTTCCCCCATCCTTATTTGGAGAAGGAGGGGCATGATTGGAGATAGGAGTAGTCTTTTATGGACTAGGGGGTGGGTGTGACACCATCTCAATGGGTTGGACAGGATTCAACATGATTTGGGGAGTTGGGGGTGGGGTGGGTGGATCGAGGTACCATACAGGAATTCCCAATGTGAAATTAGGTAAGTTGAGAGTAGCCATGATAGGCTTTCTCACAATGCCAGATGGTGGAAAAAGGAAGGGAATCCTGTGTACTTGGAAGGAAACTCAATATTTCCCCAATGACTGATGTTAGGGTTATGACTAAGTTTGCGATGTGGTCGGAATGGTGCCGGGCGTGATGGTGCACAAATCTGGTACATCAGTTTGCGAAGGTGGAGGTGGTAAGGACAAAAAGGTGTCCGTCATAGGAGTGTTCGAGAACAAGCCCGAGACAACAACATATAAATATGGAATGGACACGCAGTCAATGGGGGTGTCGGTAGTCAGAAGGATTTGTTTCGGTGTGGTTGGCCCCTTAGGATTGTAGTATGTCAACTGGTCAACAGTCACGATCTTGCCATCGTGAGGGAACATCAAGAGTCAAAAGATGGTAGAGGCTATGACTCGCATGGAATACATGTAGCTACGTCCTAGGAGGAGTTTGTAATCAAGTTGGGAATGGACAACCTCAATTTCAATCAACATTGTTTTATCAGCTAACTCAACAGGAATGTTCATGAGAATCTCTTAGGGCTGAGTAGAGCGGCCATTGTAGGAGTGGAGAGCGGTGGTGGAAGGTTGAAGGGTAGGGGACCCAAGTTTCTTCCAAATGAAGGTTAACATAACACAAGTGGATGCCCCTTCATCAATAATGCATTAATGTACGACCAAATTCCGAATTGAGACCGCAACTTGGAAGGTGGCGGTAGAGGGCATCATGGGCTCTCCTTGATCTAGGTCAAAGGTGATCAACCTAGAATCAGAGGGATCAATAGAACCTAGCACGGAAAACAATGCTTTACACTGTGATGGGAAATTTTTAATCACTTCCAAAGTGGACATGGTTGTAGGAGATTGGTCCAAGTCATCAGCTATGTTGTAGTTGAGGGCAGCTTTGGCAGTAGCATTGTTTGTGACACGACACATAGGGAACCGTGGGACTCTGGACGCTCCATCTATTTGGGGTCTCGGTAAGTGTAGAGACATATCAAAAGTGGTAGAGGTAAATGTCACTGATGGGTCAACAATTTTTGTGGTGGATCCATATTGGTTGTGTCGAGTTTGGAGGTTGACTTGATACGATAGCGTCATGAGGTGATGGACACTAGCCTTTGTAGGTGGGGCCATAGAAGAAGCTATGGGAGAAGGTGGGGCCAAGGGTTGGGTTGCAACCATTCCTTAGTGTGGTAGGGTATTTTGGAGCACCATAGGCGGAGGACCTGGTGGTGCAGGGTTGGGTTGAGCCGAAGCAGCCGCATTTGGATCATGCTGACTGTCGTTTTGGAGGAGTTGTTATATGTGAGCCATGTCAAGATACTAATGAGTCTAATGTATGTATGTTTTTAGATAGCACATAGAAGATTGGTTTATAAATGTGGGCTCTCTCCAGGTCTATTAGGATGCTGAGGATTATGTGTGGGAGGTTTGGTATTGTTGTTGTTTGGAGGGTTGGCTTGCTGGCCACCTCCTTGAGGTTGGTTGTTTCCTTGATTCCTAACCCTCTTGTTCTTTCCCAACCCTTTTTGGTTACTGGGGGCAAGTTGGTTAGGAAGGTTTTGTTGAGCATAAATCTATCCTATAGAAATCAGAGGAGTCGGGCTAGAGCTGGGGTGGGTTGCATATGTGGTGCATAATAGACCATAGGAGACGAATGGGCTACAAATATAGTCATCTAGCCATAACACAAGTGTGCCGAACAATTCATTCCATGAATGTAAGGAGTTGGTATGGGAGGCGCGTAGGATGGGGTGGCTCGATACTAATCCATCACGTGTGAGTAATCATAGGCATAACCAGGGGGACAATAAGATGAAGTATGTTCAGAGTGAGCCATCACACATGAGTAATCGAGGGAATAACTTGGTTGGGAGACATTATGGGTGTTACCCAGATGGGGTGGCATCATGAGAGAGGCCGCATAAAACTAGGGGTGTTGGGTAATGTTACCACCTAAGTTCTACTTAGTGGTTTTTTATCAAGTGAGCCTAGGGAACCGAACAAAGATGATTTGTTCGTACTTCAGAAGACCTTTGGAAGTGCTTTTGGGAAGTGCTTGTTGTACTATATCACATGTTCATACCCCATGGGGGAGTTGTAATAAGATGTTCTAGCATGATAGTGTCTGTAAAAGACTCAGTCTCTTAGAATTTATTTGTCAATCTGATCAACCCGGGGTGTTTTTTCCCCTGGTTATTATTGGTTGTTGAATAAATGACTGATAATTTATGAGTTTTTCACTCAATACCTCCAAAGTTGGGGTGGTTTGCTTGGCATTTAGGCCTATTGAGGATATTAGAGTATATGTGTCAATGTATAAACATGATAGGAATCATGGTCAAGTCATATGAACATGTCTAAATCCCCCTAGATTTTTAATTTTTTTTAATTTTTTTAGTTTTTTAAATTTTAATTTTCCACAAAACTTAGGCTAGTTTTTAATAGTCTAATGGGAAAAATTGGTTTTGTAATAAAAGTCAGCCAAATAATCAGTTTTAGTAATGGGGGTGCTCATTTTCAAGCTAAGAGCACCATGTAAACCCATAGACCCACTTTTTCTAAGTTTTGAGTGATTTCTCCATCACTCAGGTCAAAAATCCCTAAAAATCAAATATTGATTATTTAATTGATAAATTAATTAAAAAAATAGAGAAAACCTCAAATCCTAAATCATTGGAATTTGCTCCTATTTGGCTGAAATGAGTTTCATCAGCTTGGTATTGACTGGATCTGACAATTCCTTGACTAAAGGAGGTGATATGGGCAGATCTAGGATCACATTTATGCATGCAATCTTGGGAATTGTGCCCTCCCTCTCTCCTCCACACATGTGGCCCTCTTTGGTTGATTTTTGATGGATGCTTCAGTCAACAGGTTGAGGTCTCAGACAGATCAGCTCTCCAATTGATAGTTTCACTCAATGAGACTCAGATCAGGCTCAGTTAGACACATGTGAGGCCCAGATTCACTCCACATGCAGCTACAGTCTCTCTCTCCTTGGGATTTTCCCACCCCTGGAATAGATCTCCTATTTTTGCTATAAATTAAGCACAGATTACCTCTTCCAAGCTAGTTAGAACTAGGATTGAGGTGATGTTGCTATTGTACTATTGTTATTGTTTACTATTATGGAATAAAGAATATTTGGAGGCAATATCTATGGTGTAATGCTCTTCATGTGTGGATCATCATTGTCAAATTCTTATGAGGTATAATCTGAGTTATTTATTTTTGTTTTTGCTGGGTAATTGTTGGCCTTAAAGGAGAGAGCTCCCTCCTGTTAAGGTAATAGTTTATTCTAGTTTTATTTATGCTCTTATTGTTTTCTTGTTTCATATATATTGGAGTTGCATGTATTTTAAGTTTAATTGCATACTTTCCAATTATATTTTCCAGCAACACCTATGTTTTAACAATTTGTTTGTGCAAGGATTTCTAAGTTGCAGGTGTTCTCACTTGTAGAAGGGGTTGAGCTGGTTTTCCTCTTCCTAATATTCAATATCTTTTGGAGGACATAGTCCCTTGATGTTCCACCAAAGTAGACTCCAAATCCCAACATTCCCAGGCTTCCAACACTCTTTCTCTCTCTTCCTCCTTCAAAAAATCAAATTTCTTACTTGGTTACTATGTTTGAAAGCTTTTATATCATTTTGATCTGTTATATTAAAGTAAAACTTACATACATCTGTTTTTTTGAGGCTCATAGACTAGATCTCATTCCTAAAAAAGTTTCATAAAGCATTCTAGATCTAGTTTAGGGAAATCGTCCATTTTGCATGGCAATTTAAAGAGAATCCGTAGGTTGCATGCTTTAGATTTATGTTTATGTTTTAAAAAGATTAAATCCACCAATAAGTGCACATTTCATTGGATTCCCAAACAGAATTCCAAGATCCCAAGGAAATCTTGCTTTCCTTGGTTCCTTTTTCACCGTTTTAGCTAGTTTTAACTTCGTTTTGTCCAATTTAAAGTAGGCTGACCCAAAGGTACTTCCAAAGTTATTTTGGGAATATTTAATTCTAAAATTCTTGCTTTATTTTAGTATGCATAACAGAAATAAGAGAATATTTTGTTCAAAAGTGGCTTTGGGATCTTTCAAATCTCCCCATGGGTCTCCCTTTTGACCATAATTATAAAATTTTGGGAAATTTGTAAAGCCTAGGTTTCATCCTATATAATAACTAAGAGGATTCAGATAATTTTACTAATATTGTAAAATCATTAGAAAATAATAACATTTTTCTCCGAATAGGCTCTTTCGAGCCCATTCCCCATCCCCCTTAGGGGGATTCGCGCCTTTTTTGTCATTTTTCGCATTGTCTTATTTATTTTCACTTTAGATTAGTTTCATTCATGAATAATAACATGATTTGATTAATTTATCATAGATTCCATATTAAATTATCAAAGTAACTTGAATACTTACCCCACGACTTCTCGATTGACCTGCAAGGGGAAAGAGATGCATGGTAGGAATAATTAGCAAACTTGTGATTTTTTTTCGTTTGCTACTTATATTTTATTTTCTATAATTAATTGTTCTAAAATAAACCCCCTCCTTGATTCCCCAATTGAGGTCCACTTGGACCAAAAGAGGTTCCTGGAGGGTTTTTCTTTCTAAGAAAACACACCCTTTAAAACTCACTAAAATTGACAATACTCCAGTGTGTATGCTCTGCATTTGGTAGCGGTTCATCCGATCAGTAAAGCTGCATCAAAATCAATGTGAGTGACTAGTTTAATTAGTCTTCACCTTCCCCAATCAACCACCATCAGGCGAAAATCCAACGCCTCGATTAAACCGTAAGCGGTGGCAAAATACCCAAAGGAAGCGGGAACTCCTGAAAAGTGACCTTGAGGAGCTGATATCTGTTACACCTTTGGGTGCATTATGAACAACAATCTTAGAGACTCCATTCAACCACATTTTTCTTGCGGGTAGTCATGAAGGTTTAGTTTTGGACATACTCCAAGTACTCTCGGGTATATCTGGAGTCCCCCCCTCGCCTAATTTTAATCAACTCATATTTTCACATTAACTTAAAACGTACCAAGAGGCAATCGTAAAACATTCACTCCAAGCAAATGCAAGTACATTGATTATTTTATGACTCCATTCTAAGGCACTGGCTATTTTCTTTATATATATAGATAGATAGATAGATAGATAGATAGATAGATAGATAGATAGATATCTTGTGTCTTAGCATTGTGCTTTCGTGTGCTCATTTTTGTATCTTGTCATATATGGTTGTTTATGGTTAAATATCAAACTCCTAAGTAACTCATTCAGTTTAACATCATCATACTAAATAATTTTTCCTTAGTAACTTAATAGGGTCTACCCCCCTTGGCTTCGTTAGGAGTTGACGAAGGACTCAAGAACAAGGTGATAGCCTTGACTCGATACTTTCCCCCAAGGACACACCGAGTGGCTTGAATATTTCTACCACATCCCCCCCCAGATGTGTGAAAGGTGGAAACACATTTTGGCGCCATTGCTGGGGATAAATATTTTTATTCCTGAGTATGACTTAGCTTAGATTTTTTCTAAACAACTGAAAAGATAAAAAAAAATTGATTGATCTTGTCTTTAAAAAACATAAAAATTAAAACTCAATCCATATGGCAACTCCACTGTCTAACATCCCTCCAAGAATTTATACCCAAAGAAACCGCAATCAATTATTCAATCCTCTCCCTGATCCTGAAAGATTTATTAGGGAAAGATTGAATAGGCAGACTTCTCGTAGAAACCTTGAATATTTAGGAGACCAATCTCTCTCAAATATCCATCACATATTTGTAGAGAGTCATATTCACCAATCTCAAGAAATGAGGAAATTCTTCAAACCCCTTTACTTTTCTCAGATAGCAGGTGCTCTCCATGCCATTCAAAATGATGCTATCAAGAAGCTCCGTGTATTTCAGGGCAACAATGCCATCACTTCCAAGTCTCACCTCCAAAAGTTTGAAAAGCACCTAGTCAGTTATTGCAATGATGCTTCCCATGACCATGACGATGTCAAAATGAAGTTTTTTTCTTTATCCTTAGAAGATGATGCTGCAAAATGGTACCTCGATCTAGATGATAATACATATAAAACTCTTAGTGAATTCCAAGATGGTTTTAAGAAGAAATGGGGAGAAAATAAGGAACCAATACATTTGCTTGCTGCCCTTCATAGCATAAATAAGATGGAGAACGAAACCATGGATGAATTTAACACTAAATTCAGGCATGTGGTTGCGTACCTTCCTAAAGACATCAAGCCAAAGGATGCCTCCATCCTCATATATTACATTGAATCTTTCACCGGTGACTTAAGGTACCAGTTGAGAGATAAGGAACCGACTTATCTAAAAACTGCCCAGGAATTAGCCGAGAAAATAGAAAAGAATATGCAATCTTCAAGAAAGTCCATCATTCCAGGCTACACTAGGGGTAACACTTCCTACAACAAAGAAACTAAGGTTAAAGCTACTGAATCAAAAGAAAAGGGAACTTCTAAGGATCCCATGGAAAAGATGACGGCCATGATAAAGAACTTGGTCACTAGTCAAAACCAACTTATGGCAAATCATTCCTCACAAACGAATCATATGCAAAATAGAATAATCAAAATGGAAAGAAATAATGGACTTAGGAACTTTTAGCCTAAAAAGAATAATATGTAACAAAATAAATCTCCTCAGCAAGAACCCAGGATTCCAAACCAGTTAGACTCAGCTAACATGGTAGAAGAAGTAATTCCATGCTGTAGACCCTGTGAGCAATTCCACCAGGAAAGCACTTGTTATGTTGCAAATAAAGTCATGGAACATGGACTTCCCGAGATCAATAGTCAGGAAACAACTTCAAATGGTCCTAATCATGTATACATGGTAGGCCAAACCTACCCTTTTTCAAACCAGCATTGGCAGCAAGCCACATATTACAGTTATGAGAAGGATCTTCTTTCCAACTTTTATGGTGCAATGCCTTCTCCGGAAACAATTCAGGAAATGAAGGAGGCTTGATTAAAGGTGCAGATTATCGAAGGAAGGAGAAGCAATCACCATCTAAATAGGACAAGCCAAAGGTAACCAATCCTCCTCTCCCAAATCCTCCTTTTATCCTTGAATGAGATATTGACATGGGAGAATGGATAAGTATTGCTAATATGTCTGTTTATGCAACTGATGTCCTTAAAATTCTTGGTCAAAAAGAAAAGTTGTTGAAAGCCATAGAGGATAGTCAAAGTAAAAATCATAATATTTTCAAAGAGGATCCTCTCCCTAATAATAATTCTATATTTGAAGCCGACCATATTGAACCTATGGATATGCCTATAGTCCTCAATAGTGTTGATCCGAGAAGAGAAGATCACCCACCTTTTTATGTCTCTCTCTTAGTTGATAACCTTCTCCTTCAGAATGGCATGTTAGATTCAGGTGCTTCATCAAATATCATGACAAGAAAAGTAATGGAACAACTAAATCTAAGGGTCACCCGACCCTACCACAATGTTTGTGAAATGGATGAAAGAGAAGTTGAAATGGTAGGGATAATCTTAAATCTACAGGTTAAGTTGGCCAAGTATCCTGACATCGACATGTTGATGGACGTAGTAGTGATAGATTTTCCAGATAATTGGGGTATGTTTCTATCCAGAAAGTGGGCTACAACTCTTGGTAGGAACATTCAAATGGATTGGACATATGCTACTATACCTGCATCAGAAAACACTAGGGTGATACTCCATAGAGAGAAGTTAAGGAAACAGCATGTAGAAAACCCTAAGAAACCTGGAAATGAATTTTTTCATTTCACTGATAACTTTGGAAACTATGCTATCTTGTCAAATTTCATGGCCCCTATTAAGGACAACATTAAAGATGAAAATATAAATGAAGTTTGGCAAATGTGCTTTGACAGGGCTTATTCCAAATCCAGAAAGGGTGCAGGCGTTGTGATCATTTCTCCTTCAAATAAAATCTACAACTTTTCTTTCAGATTAGAGTTTGAAGCATCAAACAATGTAGTTGAGTATGAGGCATTGCTTCTAGGGTTAGAAACCGTTAAAGACATGGGGATAAAGATGTTGAACATAAAAGGTGATTCAGACTTAGTTGTCCTCCAGATTAAGAATTAGTGTCAGTGCAAAAATGACAGACTAAGGAATTATAGAAATTCCATATGGGATACCATGGAATGGTTTGATGCACTTAACATTCAAAAGGTCCCTAGAGAAATGAATGGTTTAGTAGATAAGTTGGCAGTAGCAACATCCACCCTCTAGCCATCAGATGAAATGATTAGTGGGAATGGAAAAATGGAAATTAACTTCAGGCCTTCAAATCTGGATAATGTAGATCACTGACAGGTGTTTAAAGATGATGAGAAACTCTTGAGATTCATCCATAATCTCCAATATTTTGAAGGTTGCAATATCAGTTATCAACAAGAGGGTAAAGAGTAGCCTTATAGCTTTTAAAAATATGTTTGATCGACAGGATCATCATAAAAACAAAACATAAGAAATAAAAATTGGGGATTATATGGAAATATAAATAGGATCTCATAAGGACCCCCAGTTAATAAAAATTAGAAAAGGTACTTCAGAAAAGGAAAGGAACAATTTGATTAACTTAATCAAAGAGTATAGAGATGTTTTGGCCTTTAGTTATGATGAACTTAAAGCATATCGGGAAGATGTGTTTCAACACACTATTCCCCTCATAGAAGAGGCTAAGGAGTCCAATCCTTTTCGAAAAAAACTTAGGCGAATAAATCCTAAGTTGTCCCCCATTGTGCAGAAGGAACTTTAGAAGATGTTAGCAGCAGGGATCATAGCACCTACAATACATTCATCATGGTGATCCAACTTAGTTGTTGTCAAAAAAAAGAATGGGTCAATTAGAATATGTATAGATTTCAGAAATATAAATACATCATGTCTTAAAGATAATTACCCATTGCCCGACATGGAAACATTGCT
This sequence comes from Pseudotsuga menziesii, assembly GCA_001517045.1. Classification (NCBI taxonomy): domain Eukaryota; kingdom Viridiplantae; phylum Streptophyta; class Pinopsida; order Pinales; family Pinaceae; genus Pseudotsuga; species Pseudotsuga menziesii. The sequence continues at coordinate 466,432 of LPNX010425389.1, forward strand.
ACAAAGAGTAACAGGAGTAGGAATGATGTCCATGTTGGATGGATTTTCTTATTATAACCAGGTGTTGGTAAATAAAGAGGATCAACATAAGACTACATTCACCACACCTTGGGGCACCTATAAATTTTTAAGAATGCCTTTTGGTTTATTAAATGCTGGTGACACCTTCCAAAGAGCCATGGATTTTTCCTTCAAAGAGATTATAGGAAAATTAATTGAAATATATCAAGATGACTTAACTATTTTCTCAAAAGAAAGATCTGACCACATAAGTCATCTTAGGCAGGTTTTCATAAGGTGTCGGAAATATGGTATTTCCTTAAACCCTACCAAGTCAATCTTTGGGGTTGATGAGAGCAAGTTGTTGGGACACATCATTTCTAAGGATGGTGTCAAAGTTGATCCTGAGAGAGTTGAAGCCATTAAGAAAGTCCCCTTGCCTCATAATCTTAAAGCTATCTAGTCTTTCAATGGTCAGATTAATTTTATAAGGAGATTCATCCAAAATTTAGCAAAATTAATGAAGCCTCTAGAAAAGTTGTTAAAGAAAGATGCTAAATTTGAGTGGATAGATGAAGGGAAATATGCTTTCAAGTCTATCAAAGATGCCATATCCAGGTTTCCAGTCTTGATCAGTCCAGATTATTCCAAGGAATTTCAGATATTTTCCTTTTCCTCAGAGGACACCATTGTTAGTGTTCTTCTTCAAAAGAATAAGGAGGGACAAGAACAACCTATAGCCTTTATGAGTAGAGCCTTGCAACATTCATAGTTTAAGTATACCATCATGGAGAAACAGGCTTATGCTCTTGTCAAGTCCCTTAAACATTTCAGAACTTAAGTAGGTTACTCCAAAATCATTGGGTATGTACCCCATGCAACTGTCAAGGATATCATGTCTCAACAAGATTGTCTAGGAATCAGGGGCAAGTGGGTTTCAAAGATTCAAGAGTATGATTTAGAGATAAAACCTACTAAGTTAATTAAGGTACAAAGTATTGCAAAGATGTTGACCCAAGGAAATGAAAAGGCCTTAGGAATAATCTGCTAGAACAGTGATTTAGAACAAAGTGACTCAGACAAGCTTCAGAGATTAGAGCAACACCTTTGGTATGCCGACATCATATTCTTCCTCCGTAACCTTACATGCCCTGATCACCTACTTGGCCATAAAAGAAGAGAATTAAGGTTAAAATCAACAAATTATTATTTAACAAAAGATGGTTTGTGTCAGAGAAACCCTGATGGTTTAATACTTAGATGTGTCGATGAACCTGAGTCCAAAAAACTCATGGTTGAGTTCCATTCAGGATTTTGTGGTGGACATTTTGCAACAAGAACAACCGCCCATAAAATCCTTAGAGTGGGCTACTATTGGCTGAAACTCTTCTCAGATGTGCACAAGTCTGTCAGAGTTTCCCCCTAGTGTCAATTGTTCACTAGAAAGAAACAAATGAAAGCCTTTCCTTTAAACCCAATAGTAGTCCAAGCCCCTTTCCAGCAATGGGGGCTTGATTTCATTGGTAAGTTCAAGGATAACTCGAGAAATGGTTATTCTTGGATACTTACTACCACTGATTATTTCACCAAGTGGGTAGAGGTGATACCCACCAAGAAGGAAACCGATGCTGTAGTCATGGATTTATTAGAAGATAAGATTATCACAAGATTCGGTGTGCGAGCTAGAATCATCACAGATAATGGCCTGTGCTTTGTTTCCTCCGAGATGGAATCCTTTTGTTTCAAGTAAGCCATTGTCCTATCCCATTCATCCAACTATTATACCCAAGGAAATGGTCTAGCTGAGTCAAGTAATAAAAACTTAATGATCATAATCAAGAAAACCATGGGTGATAATAAAAAGGCCTGGGATAGCAAGATCAAGTTTGCATTATGGACCGATAGAATCACAAAGAAAATTTCAACTGGAAGGATTCTTTTTTAACTTGTTTATGGCCTAGATGTCACCTTACCTATCCATTTAAAGCTTCTAGTGTATCATGTTCTCCAGAACTTTAGCTTAGATCAAAATTCCATTCTGGAACAGAATCAACCAGTTGATTGAGTTAGATGAGACTAGAAGAAATTCCCTTGACCAAAGTATCAGAATTCAGGCAAAGTCAAGAGAACCTTTGATAGATCTACCTGACTTGGATCCTTTCAAGTAGGTGACATAGTCTTGCGTTGGGACAAACGACAGGAGAAACCTAGGAAACACGGAAAGCTTGACAGCTTATGGTTGAGGCCATATATCATTGATGAAGTAGCAAGAACAAATTATTTCTATCTAAATGACCTATAAGGAGAAAGATTAAGCCTATCAGTGAATGGTTTTCTCCTCAAGATGTTCTTCGCCAAGACGGTTTGATTTCTATATTGGCATCGGTGGTTTCAGGGCCAATTTCTAAACCTTTCCCTACATGTATTTTTAATTTTTATGTATCATATTGTTGTATTATAGATGTTTTGTACAATAGTACTAACCTTGAAATTTTTCTTTTCTATATTAGTCTTGTAAAATATGGATATTTTGTACATCATAAACTAATTCTGTACATTAATATGCTTTTATATTTTATTTCTTTTATATACATATTACTGACAAACTTTAATTTCTCTGCAGGACCCAAAGATTCTGGAATTCTCACATCCTCTTCTTTGATCAGAAGATTATTTAGAGCATTTGTCCCTAGATGGAGCCAAATGTTACCACCTAAGTTGTACCTAGTGGTTTTTTATCAAGTGAGCCTGATGAACCAAGCAAAGATTATTAGTTCGTACTTCAGAATACCTTTGGAAGTACTTCTGGGAAGTGCTTGTTGTACTATATCACATGTTCATACCCCATGGGGGATTTGTAATAATATGTTATAGAATTATAGTGTCTGTAAAAGACTCAGTCTCTTAGAATTTATTTGTCAATCCGATCAGCCCAGGGTGTTTTTTCCCTTGGTTGTTATTGGTTGTTGAATAAATGGCTGATAATTTCTGAGTTTTTCACTCAATACCTCCAAAGTTGGGGTGGTCGGCTTGGCATTTAGGCCTATTGAGGATATTAGAGTCTATGTGTCAATGTATAAACATGATAGGAATCATGGTCGAGTCATATGAACATGTCTAACTCCCCCTAGGTTTTTAATTTTTTTTAATTTTTTAAGTTTTTTAAATTTTAATTTTTCCACAAAACTTAGGCTATTTTTTAATAGTCTAATTGGAAAATTTGGTTTTGTAATAAAAGTGGTCCAAATAAATAGTTTCAGTCATGGGGTTCTCATTTTCAAGCTAAGAGCACCATGTAAACCCATAGACCCACTTTTTCTAAATTTTGAGTGATTTGTCCATCACTCAGGTCAAAAATCCCTAAAAATTCAAATATTGATCATTTAATTGATAAATTAATTAAATAATGGAGAAAAACCCAAATCCTAAATCATTGGTATTTGCTCTGATTTGACTGAAATCTATCTCATCAATTTGGGATTGACTGGATCTGACAATTCCTTGATTGAAGGAGGTGATCTGGGCTGATCTAGGAGCACATTTATGCATGCAATCTTGGGAATTGTGCCCTCCCTCTTTCCTCCACATGTGTGGGCCTATCTGGTTGAGTTTTGATGGATGCTTCAATCAGTAGGTTGAGGTTTTAGACAGATCAACTCTCCGATTGAAATTTGCACTCAGTGAGACTCGGATCAAGCTTAGTTAGACATTGATCAGGCCCAGATTCACTCTACATGCAGCTACAGTCTCTCTCTCCTTGGGATTTGTGCCTCCCCTAGGATATATCTCCTATTTTTTCTATAAATTAAGAATTAATAACAGAAATAAGAGAATATGTTGTTCGAAAGTGGCTTTGGGATCGTTCAAATCCCCCAGGGGTCTCCCTTTTGACCATAATTTTAAATGTTTGGGAAATTTGTAAAGCCTTGGTTTCATCCTGTGTAAGAACCAAGTGGATTTAGATAATTTTACTGATATTGTAACATCAAATAATAATTTTTTTCTCCGAATAGGCTCTTTTGATCCCATTCCCCATCCCCCCTAGGGGGATTCGCTTCTTTTTTGTCGTTTTTCACATTGTCTTATTTCTTTTTGCTTTAGATTAGTTTCATTCATGCAAAATAACATGATTTGATTAATTTAGCATATATTCCATATTACATTATCAAAGTAACTTGAATACTTACCCCATGACTTCCCTATTGAACCGGAAGGGGAAAGAGATGTGTGGTAAGAATAATTAGAAAAATTGTGATTTGTTTCTTTTTGTTGCTTATATTTAATTTGCTATAAGTAATTGTTCTAAAATAAACCCCCTCCTTGATTCCCCGATTGAGGTCCACTTGGCCCGAAAGAGTTCTTGGAGGGTTTTTCTTTCTAAGAAAACACACCCTTTAAAACTCACTAAAATGGACAAGACTCTGGTGTGTATGCTCTGCATTTGGATGCAGTTCATCTGGTCATTAAAGATGCATCAAAATCAACGTGAGTGACTCATTTAATTAGTCTTCACCTTTCCCAATCAACCACCATCAAGCAAAAATCCAATGCCTCGATCAAACCGTAAGTGGTGGCAAAATACCCAAAGGAAACGGGAACTTTTGAAAAGTGACCTCGAGGCGCCGATCTCTGCTACACCTTCGAGTGCATTATGAACAAAAATCTTAGAGACTCCATTCATCCCACATATTCCTTGCGGGTATCCGTGAAGGTTTATTTTTGTACATACTCCATGTACTCTCGGGTATATCTAGAGTCCCCTCCTCGACTAATTTTAATCAACTCATAATTTCACATTAACTTAAAACGTACCAAGAGGCAATCACAAAACATTCACTCCAAGCACATGCAAGTACATTGATTATTTTATGACTCCATTCTAAGGCA
>LPNX010425396.1:4349-14677 GCA_001517045.1 Pseudotsuga menziesii
ACAACGGTGTTAATTTGAAATGATAATCGTTGGAGCACATATCTGTCAGCACAACATATTTTTAATATTCACTGTCAATATAGAGTACATATGATGTCATAGTTGCCACTTGTCATCTGAAAACCAGATACCAAACTCCAAAGCTGACATCATTCCTGATTGGCCAATTAGAAGTTGACAAAATAGCAAAGGCAAATATTTTTATTAAAATTTAAAATATTTTTTGGCAAACTCTAAAGCTAAACTTTAGAAAATAGATTTTAAATTTTTGGTCAGCTGCAACTAATAAAAGGTCAAAGGGCAACCGATTACTATATACCTGCTGAGGCAGGTATAAAAATGTTTTGTGAATTTAAAAAATATATATATATCCTTTTTGCTTGTTCAAGTTTAAGGATGATTGATTTGCTCTATGAACTCTTTTTTTTTTTCAGGGAGAAAAAATCGTGACCTTGATATTCTTATTAAAGAATCAAAGGGCATTGAAATATACCCACCCTAAAGGGTTTACATTACATAGAATCTTCTGTGGTTATATACTGTTCCAAAAGAGAAAAGTTCATCGTTTTGCTGCCAGGGGGAGTGGCATACAAATAGAGAGGATTCCCATCATAATAATAATCTCTTCATATAACTGATCTAGATCAGTCAGTCGTCATCTACCGAGGAGCACTAGGGATCAGTGCTGCTATCAAAAAGAGCATCTCACATAGTGAAACATCAATGCAACCGTATGAGGTAAAGGTCCTCAAAATAACTGAAAAGATTCGCTATTGACCAACTGGTCATTTATGAATTCAAAAAACCAGCCAACACCTGGTTCATAGGAGAGTGTTGTTTTTGATAGACTGTCTGCCATCCCGTTATGCTCACGATAAATGTGGCTGAAAGCAAGATCCAGGAAGCTAGTAATGAGCTTCTGTGTTTCCCGGCACCAATGTGTGAGATTTGGTGGAGTGAGGGCAGAGATACCTTTGGCCCAGTTAATGATGACTTGGGAGTCACCATAGATATGAACCAGTGGGATGCTCATCATTTGGGAAGATTTCAGAAGGGCCCAGAGACCCATAAGTTCCGCCTTCGTATTTGTTCCACGTCCAACCCCCAGAGCAAAATCAATATGATGTTTCTCATTGAGGAATAGAATATAACCAGCACCTGCGCCTGTGGTGGTAGATGCACCATCAAAGAAGCCACATGGATAAATCATGTGGGGACCCGGACCAATCTGTCTTATCTTCTTTTTTCTACTGACCAAAGTGACAGGTCGAGTGAGGGGAAGTTGAACAGCATACAGAAACTGATGGAAAATATTCAAGACAGTCACACCAATACCCTCAAAGATAGCTTTGTTGCGAGTTTTCCAGATTACCCAATAAATGTGATGGGGGATGTATCTAAGAACAGATCCACTTGGGTGTTTTATAACCCATGATTCCAAGAATTCTGCTATGGAATTTTCAATAGGGGGAAATATAATCTGTAGGTGATCATTTAGGAGATCTCTGATACTGGTCCATATCTGACAGCCAGAGAAAAGATGATGTATAGTCTCTTCATTTTTATAACAGAGTATACAAAAACCTGGGCCGATCTTTCCCCTTTTTTGGAGATTGTCCCATGTAAGAATTCTGTTCTTCTGCATTAGCCAGATAAAGCATCCTATTTTACGTGGCAGGGAGCAATTCCATAGTGAAGCCGATATGCGATTCTCCATAGCTGGTTTGTAAGAATTTAAAATACATTCATATGCACAACTGGCCGATAACATACCATTTTTTTTGTTATAATCCCACAATAATGTGTCTGGAGCATTTGTGAGACGAATGCCATTTTTTTCCAATTCCTTCGTGTACAGATTCCACGCTCTTTTCCACTCCCCATCAAGGAGTAAATCATCTGCAGAGTACCAGTAATAGTGTGCATCTGGCAAGGAGTTATGGGCCTGTGCTAGTGTGGAAATATCCAAATCATCCAGGTAAGATCGTAACCCTTCAGGGAGAAGGAAGGAGTCTGTATTTCCAATCAGAGGATCCACACCAATCATAATATCTTTTCCATTTCCAACTTGCCAATCCAAGGAATAACCTAGATAAAACCCCTCCAGAATGCTGATACACCACGGGAACAGAAACATTTATCCCGAAGCCAATCAACCACTGAAGATTTCTTAATATACTTTGCTGTAAGAACACGGTGCCAGAGACTATCATTAAAAAGAACACCCCAGAAAGTTTTCAGGCGAAGTGAGATACTAAACCAGGTAAAATTCTTGATCCCCCATCCATCTAAGGTAGTTGGCCAGGAAAGGTCAGACCAGCATGCTAGATGATAACGGCGAGAGGAAGCAGAGGAACCCCATAAAAAAGCGAAGGTTATACTTCTCAACTTCTGCAAGATGGAGGAAGGTATAGGTGCTAACCCCATCCAGTATACCAGAATACTAGAGAGGACAGACTGTACCAGAATTAATCTACCACCCATAGATAGCAACTTGTGGGTCCAATGGCTAATTTTTTTTTCAAACTTTTTGATAAGCCAATCCCAGTCTCTCACTCTGTATCCAAGAGGCTTGATATAAAATCCAAGGTAGTTGAATCCCGAAGAGAAAGGGATCTTTTTATAGGGGATCGAACTAGTGAGGGCCAGGAGTTCTAAACTGGGGATATTGTTAAGTAGACAGACGGATTTTCCATACTGATAGACATGCCAGATGCCTTGCAAAAAGTGTCCAGGATAACATCAAACGCTGCCCATTCCAACAAAGTACCTGAACCCAAAATAATAACATCATCTACAAATAGCAGATGTGAGAGAGAGAGAGTGGGAGAGATCTGTATACCCCTGATAAGGCCGTTTCTCCGCGCATCTGCAATCAGTAGACTGAGGCCTTCAATGGCAAGGATAAAAAGCAAGGGAGAGAGAGGACATCCTTGACGTATTCCTCTAGACGCAGGGAAAAAGTTGGAGGGGGTGCCATTGATTAATACAGCAAAAGTAGCAGAGGTAAGACATCCCATAATCCAGTTGACAGTCTGAAGAGGGGCACCAATTTGGATAAGTATAAGGCGGACAAAGGTCCAGTTTACCCTGTCAAAAGCTTTGACTAAGTCTAACTTGAGAAAGAATGCACTGGAGTTTTTTGTCTTTACGGAATGGAGAGCCTCCTGTACTATACCAATAGGTTCAGTGATCTGCCTGTTCTTAAGGAACCCGTACTGTTCCTGTGAGATGCAGGAGTCCAAAAAAGGTTTGATTCTTACCGCAATGACTTTGGAGATAAGCTTGTACAGGAGATTACACAACGAGATGGGGCGATAATCAGCAAAAGTCAAAGGCTTATCTCTCTTAGGTATGAGGGCAATGAAAGTAGAGTTGAGAGAGGAAGGAATCAGTCCAGTGACTCGGGTTAAATCAACAGCAGAGAGCAGCTCCTTTCCAATAAGATCAAAAAAGAATAAGTAGAACTCAACAGGCCATCCATCCGGGCCTGGGCTTTTGTCTTTCTTAAAATATTTCAGAGCATGTTCAACCTCCTCGAGAGTCACAGGATCAGTTAGCTGTGAGGCATCTCCCACAGGGACCATTCTAGGATAGAGTTGAATAACTCTGAGTTGCTAGCTTAAACAGGTGTTTCCATCATCTTTGAAGATACTTGAAAAGTGTGAAATACCCAGGGTCTTAAGAGCAGATTCTTCATCTATAATCTGACCATGCTCATCTTCTAGAGCCCATATCGCATTCTGGTTGCGCCGACCAGAGGCTAACAAATGGAAGTATTTAGTATTTGCGTCCCCCTCAAGGGCCCATTTGGTTCTGCTCTTCAATTGCCAGGTGAGGAGGATATGGTCCAAGATCTTTTTCTTTTCAGCTCTGAATAAGTCGAGCTGTGCCAAAGCCCCTGAGCTGAGGATACCATTTGTGGAGCTAGAGAGGATGGTGGAGATAGAGAGGTCAAGGAGTGACAGATCTATTTCCAGCTGGGGCTGCTTATCTCTAATCCACTCCTTTGTAGATTTCTTGAGGGACAGAAGCTTCGAAAGGAGTGAGTCAAGATCGGACATACAGTCTTCCCGAAGTAAAGAGGGCCAGAGGGAAGAAACCCATTTCATGAAACCAGGATCAGAAAGCCACGATCTGTTAAATTTGAAAGGATAATTGTGGGATGAGCACTGTTTATTCCACTCCAGAACAATAGGGTAATGATCCGAAATGTCCGAGCAGTGGGCCCAAACCCTGTGGGAGCCAAGTGAAGAAAGAAGAGGGCCAGAGATCAAGAAGCGGTCTATTCTCTTACTGATACCCTCCGATCCTGAACGACCATTGCGCCAAGTGGGTCCAGCGCAGAGAGGAGCGACGTCCATAAGATCCAGAGAATCAAACAGGGTATTGAAGTTGCCAGAGAGAGGGTCTGTATAGGCTTTCTGACCCCATACTTCATAAGTGTGAAGTGTAAGGTTAAGGTCCCCACCAATAATAAGATTTTGAGTGCCAAGGAACCCACTGTCATGTGCCTTTTCCCAGAAAGATTCTCGGTCTTTGTAAGGCCCATACACATTGAGAATCGAAATGGAGGAAGAAAAACCCTTGAAAGAAGCCTGTAACAGGAGACCAGCACAAATACGAAAAGCCTTACATCTGACTTTGAGGGGATTCCAGGCAGTTAACAGACCCCCAGAGAGGCCCCGGGCATCGATAGCGCATAATTCCTAGGAGGGAAGGATCTTGGAAAAAGCAAACAGTGCAGGAGGAGAGCTGCACATTGTTTCTTGCAGGAGGATCACATCCGGTTGAAGAGTATTGAAGAGGGAACGGAGGCATATAGTTTTTGCCTTGCCTCCTAGGCCACGTACATTAAAAGAAACAATCTTCATGGAGCACCATTATGGGGAGACGATGCTCTAAGTCCCCGGGTAGAATGATTAAGGGAAGGATCTCCAAGACGAGCCGAGAGGGGAATATAGGGAGGAGAGGCAGATGAAAGATCGATCTGCGATTTTTCCTTTTTACTCCTTTTCTTCCGAATGGTAACGTTTTCGAAGCGGATAGATTGTAGGGGCAGGGTAGAAGGAGAGGTTGGGGTGGCAGCTGTGAAGATTGAAAGTGATTGTTTGAGTGAAGGGTCTGAAAACGAAGGGGAGGAGACCGGACTGTGATAAGGGGGAGGAGATGGCGAGGGTAACCCAGGTGAAGTCAAAGGTGGAAATTCCACTAAAGAAGTTAGCAGAGGAACAGAAGGGGACCGAGTGGAAGATTCACGCAACAATGGATAAGGTTGAGGAGGATCCAGAGAAGGCGAGGAGGCTCCTTGATTCGAAGTCAAAGGATTTATAGATGTGTCCAGGACCGGGACCGAGTCAGATGTGACATCTACAGGTGAGAGGTCAGGGAGAGGGCAAGGGAGAGTAAAGGGTTCCTCGGAAGGGACCGAGGGAGGGCCATTCTTATGTGACTCAATCAACCCATCCACAGCACCCATAAATTCTTCAGAAACAATCTCAGTAGGAAAAGAGGAAACTTTATGAGTACCTGGTAATGTCCCGTCCAATACAGAGTGGATAAGAGAACCATCGTCCCGATCAGTATCAGTCCCCGAGTCATCCATCCTTTGTCCAAAAGAGTGGCAATTACGCCGGAGATGTCCCAGCTCGTGACAGATACTGCAGCGGAAAGGGACCCGAAGATAATCCAATTTCTGGATGAACAGTCGCTCACCACTGAGAATTTCCACCTCCGCGGGGAGACCATGAGAGACGTCGAGCTCAACAAGGACACGTGCTATGCGCTTGTCATATGCCAGAAGGAAATCCGATTCGACATCGACAAAACGACCAATGGAGTTTGCAATGCCCTCGAGGACCTTCTTGTTCCAAAGAGGGTACGGTAACTGCGGAAGAAGAGTCCATAGATGTCTCTTGGTGATGCGCTCTCGTAGAGGATCGAAGCCAACGTGCCATCGGTCAAGTACCAGGGAGCCTTTCCCGATACGCCATATACCGTCCAGAATCCTCTTGCAATGTTTTTCCTCAAGAAACACGAAGACAATCCATCCCCGCGATAGAAGACTGATGGTAGGGATATAGTCGATCAGCGGTTTCCAGTGGGTAGATGCCCAGTCGACCCAGTCAGATTTGGTCATCTTTGCATATTCCAGGCGCCCGATCAATGCACGGGAGCAGAGGGATGAAACACGGTCAAAATAGATATCATGACCCACCACGTACCTGAATCTACCCTGCTGTGCTTTAATATTTTTTGTACATCTATTCCGGCGGTGTTTTGATATGGGAATCTGATCAGCCATAAACCCCTCTAGATCGATGAACCCCAGAGGCAATATAATATCAAAAAATCGCCCAACTGTGAAGCCCACAGATACAGACCGGGCCTAAACCCAAGGACAAAACTCGCCCCGAGAAAGCACCGGTAAAAAAGAAACAGAATCCCGCATACACACAAAACCGCTGGGGTTTACAGGAAAGGTGTACCCCGCAAAGGGAACTGCCCAGGAGATATGGAGGGTGTAACCCAAAGGGAAAATGAGGGGTCCCAAAATAAAACTACCCAAGACTGAACTATACCCGAACCTGTCTTGGACCTAGGGTTAAGAAGGAAACCCTAGTCCCAAAAACCAAAGAGAGAGGAGAAGGTCAACACCAACATGTTCGGCAGATCCAAAGCAATGATCAAGGGGAGCTGTGGGTCAATCCGTGACCCCGACAGTAGTGGACACCCAGAGAAACAAGACACTCACAGATACGGGTCAACCCTAGCCAAACTCAGCAGAAGTCAAACATGTGAATCACCGAACAAAACAACGAGAGGGCCATGCAAGGGTGACGACATCTGCAACCAAAGTGGTCACTGTGCATTTTTGCCAAAGAAGATCTCCTTCCCACTTATTTTTACCCTTGGTTGGTACTAGTCCCCCGATTAAGGGGAGGGACTCCAAGAGGCAAAATGCACATGGCCATCCTGTAAAGTATACCAGAGACAGAAAAGGGCGGCCAAAGAAAAAACCAGAAACCCCCAATAAGTGGATATAGTTGCTCTATGAACTCTGGAAGTTGGTTTTATGATTTAAGTTTTATTTGTCGTTTATAATCATTGGTTTTGTATTATTTTGTGATTGTTGGTTTTAAGTGACGAAAAATATCACACTTCAAAGTGCCCTGTGTACAGAAATTAATCATTATTATTATATTGTACAGTGTCACATCATGTATTTAATATTTTATATAGATTATAGTTTATAAGTTGTTTGCCATTATTCCAGGTAGAAATGACGAACAATTTTTCATAACTTAATTTAGTGTAATATATTTCATTAATTTTTTTTGCATATCAAAATAATAATATTATATTTTTATAATAATATTTATTAAATCTGAGTTTGTAAAACATATATCTATTATATTTTTATACATTTATATCTATGTCTGGAAAACATTTATCGTCATCTCATAATTATTGATAAAATTTAATAAATAACCACTTATATCACATAAACATTAAGAACAATTAAAATATTATTTTATTAATTGAAAATTTTCTTTTATCTGACATCTACACATCCCCATTTTTAAAGAATATAATGATTATTCTTTCGCAATGTACAAATTATCTCATGTCCATGTGTATGTGTACTTGTTAGTCCTTGCTTGTGGAACAAAAAGTCAAATTATTGTTTTCACTATTTAATTACTTGGAATTAAATACGTTGAAAAAGTATGATTTTTTTTCAAATATAATGTTTTTTTTTTTAAATTTTAATTAAGTATTTTTTTTTCTAAATAATTAAATAATTTTTAAAATAAAAATAAATAATTTTTTAAAATTATATTATAGAGATGTGGATATAAACTAAATATATAATCAAAAATTAAATTTGGCATCTTATTTTGTACATCAAGAAAGTTTTACATAACTTTTTTAATTTTAATTTATCTTTAGATCTAAATTTTACCCATCATAATAATAGTTGATTTTTTTTAAACAATATTTGTAATAACTATATAAACATTGAATTCTCATATCTTGCTTTATATAATACAAAAAATTTAAAATTACAAAAAAAATAAAATAATAATGATTAAACCAAGCACACATAGAATGACATAACAAGTTTATCCTAGAAACCTTTAATTAGTCTTCTTCACAAAGCAATACAATGGACCATTACCATGAACCACCAAATACCATAGGCCAAAAAAAACCTTGACCGAGACTTACCTTGTAGACAACAAGACCATGACAAAAATAAAAATGACCATGACAAAAATAAAAAGTTTCATATTAAAAATAGAAATACATTTAATTACTAATAACTACTTAGTAATATATAAGCTTATTACAAATTAGTTATTAGTAATTAAATGTATTTTGATTTCTAATATGGATAGTATTATCTCTATCCTTCCCTATAAAACTTTTGAACTTGAAACTAGTTTCAAATATTTAGGTATTTTATTGAAACCTAATGACTATAGGGTTCGCTTTGAAGTGGCTATTATAATATTTTGAAAAAAGAGTAAAAAAATGGACTTTCAGATTTATGTCGATTGGTGGAATGCTCACTCTCATAAAAGCAATGCTCATTAGTATCTCAGTCTACTCGTTTTCTCTTCTAGAGGTTCCTTCTTCCATTATTATCAAATTGAGAAGGTTAATTTTCAACTTCTTATGGATAGGTGGAGAAAAAAAGGCAACCTCATAATGGCTAGTTGGGACAAGATTTCTATGCCAAAAGATTGGGGAGGCTGGGGCATTAAAAACTTACACTAGTGCAGCGTTGCTCTAAGACTTAAGAGTCTTTTGCGAGAGCTGATTGGAAACACTCTATGGTCTTCAATTTTATCTGTAAAGTACTTAAAGATGAACCTTATAGAGTGGCTAAGATGTCCAGAAATATGTCTCCAATCTGGAAAGGTTTTATGAAACTTTATCACTGGGTGGGAAAGTTTCTCACTTGGAAAGTTGGTAATGGCAAAAATGTTCTTGTTGGTCTTGATCCCATTATTGGCTTGGAGGATGATTACAAACTCACTCCTTATGTCAAAAATTACTTGGCCGAGATTGGTTATTATACTCTTATGGCTCAACATGGATAGTTTCTATTCGTATTAGGAAAAAAGACTTGGGTTTGGTTCAATATCAAGCCTTAGAGTGGGAATTTTATATCAAAAGACTTAATGTTGCAGGTTGTAGAATCTCTCATGAAGAAGAAACTTTGATTTAGTCTTCTAATCCTAAGTCTGGATTTATTACTGTTAATTCTGCTTATCAGGCCCTGGTTCAGAATTGTTCAAGTATTGTTCATAAATGGTGGTTTAAAACATTATGGAATTGGAAAATCCCATTGAAAATAAAATGTTTTATGTGGTTAGCTCTCTAAAATTGTCTAAAAACCTGGGACAACCTCATTAAAAAAGGTTGGATTGGGCCAAATTTTTGCTCTCTCTGCATAAAGGCAGAAGAAATAGTTGATCACTTGTTGGTTAATTGTAGTTTCTCTGTTAACATTTGGAAGACTATGTGTATTGCTCTTAAGATTCAGAGAAATTAGGAAGGAGATCATTTTAACCATTCTTTCTATTTGTGGTTTTAAAATTGTAGAGATTTTCATTCTTTACCTGCAATTGTCTTTTGGAAAATTTGGAATGTTAGGAATACTAACATCTTCGAAGACTATCTTCGGGATTAGAGCTCAATTTATACTCATATCTTAAATTTGGAAAAGGAATTTCGCTTGAAAACGACTTCTTCTACAAAACCAAGGGTCTTGAAAGACATATAGAACACATATGCTTTTGGTTTCTTCGATGGTACAACTAAGTATGGTCTTTTTGTTGCAGGTGCAATCCTTAAGATTAATAATTCCCATAGTTACAATCTTCAACTTCAGTGTGAAACATGTTCAAATATGAAAGCATAGCTTTTAGCTCTTTTGTGTCTTTGCAAGATTGCTTCAACTTTTGGTGTAGTGACTCTTAAAGTTTATGGTAACTCTCAAGTCACTATCAAATGGGAACAAGCATACTTCAACATGGAAGTAGTCTCATTACTACCTTGGTGCAATGGAATTCATTCGGTTCTTAAGAAGTTTTGCCATATCTCTTTCCATCATATTTAACAGGAACAAAATCATCTTGCTGGTAAGCTCTCAAAGTCAGCTTTGAATGGTAAAGAAGGTTGGATACATTGGGAATAATGGATAGACAATATTCAAACATATTCAGGCCTTATTAATATTTTCACTCTCTAGTCTCTGTTTTGAAGCTTAGATAATCTTGTATATTTGTTTTTTGAGGATTTTGAGCCCTTTCTAT
>LPNX010425396.1:16142-42576 GCA_001517045.1 Pseudotsuga menziesii
ATGATGTGTAAAAATAAAAATGCACTTCAAAATGATAGGTAAAATTAAAATTTGCACTTCATTAATGACAAGTAATTTTACAAAGTAGCAGTATTTTACGTGTAAAATGTAGAGAGTTAGTGCTTTCGTACACAAATTCATGAATGCTTTCTCATATATGCATTTTCATATTTATTAGTATGATCAAAACCATTATATATCATTAATTAATAATAAGTTTAATTGAGTTAATTGGGTGTAGTTTAGGTAATGGAGTGAAAAAAAAATTCCACACAAAAAAAAATCACAGCTTTATATCATAAAACCATATTGTTCAAAGACCGCTAGGCTATACATGAGCGAGTGTGAGAAACTCAACTAATATGAGCAAAGCATACAAAAAGATATATATCTATTTACCATTTTCTCTTTTGATGTCCACGACGTCAATGTAACTTTTTTGTCAGAAGTACATGTCTATCACTTAGCCCCTCTAACCTATGGGTTAGTCTCATCCAAAAAATAATATCATGCATAGTCTTTCATTCTTTCCAAGTAATTATCAAGTTATAAATTGCCAATCAATCTAACAAGCTGATTTATTCATCATGTATGTGGCATTCGATTATTTATTTAATTATAACATAAATTGGTATCCGCTTACCCTATTATTTTGTTTAGATTTGCATACTAGAGGTAAATCACACAATTGTCATCATTAATAAGATAAATGAAAAACTTAAAACATGACTTCTACTTATAAGTAGGTTGATAAATCCACAAATATAGTTTCCTTAGTTGAGTTGAGTCCAATAAATAATAAGCAAAAAAAAACTACAATATGGCTCTTAATGTTGCTTAGCTATCAAATCAAAATATGGGGCCTTACATGAAGTTCATATGTATCCACAATAACTCATTTGAAACCACAAACCAATTGTTAATAATTAAATATACTACTGGTTAATGAATACACTTGCCATGAGGTGGAGGTGACTTAAAATGAGATTTAAAATTTGAAAAATATTAACTTTATTTTTTAGTTAAAAAAAATGTTTTTGTGATAATCATTTTTTTTCAATAGAATTTTATGATAAATACTTTGAAAAACATGTAGATAATATTCTAATATTAATGACTTTGACAATCACATTATAGTGACATGACAAAGACATTTACATAAAGAGACTTTTATGAACAATTTATCATAACTTTCTTTTCAAGAAAGTAGTTTAAATTCATCCAAAATTGGGGTCCACCCCACAACTATGGATCTTTCCTCCTCTAGAGAGGATAAGTAGTAGGTGGGTGATGCCAATAAATGTGCATGATACAAATGGAAGAACTATTGATCTTTCTCCCCCAATGAGGACATGTTTTAGGTGGGTGATCCCAAGAAATTGACAAGCTACAAATGGAAGGAAATTGTACAAAATGATTAAAGTTTAGTGCTTATTAAAGTTGCTGGGTGATTTGAACGTTAAGCATATGTGTTGGGAGAGACAATAAGGCATATACACATGCAATACCATTACAACATCACCACTTAGAATCTAGCTCTTGAAATGAAATTGTTGCAACAATCATTGTTACATTCATTGTCTTTTGAACATCCTACTTCTCTTATTCCCAATCTCTTTTTGACAGTACAACCAAGGGAAAGAAAAATATGTGGCCCATTTACAACTATAAAACATTTGCAAATTTCACACACACACACACACACATGCAAGGATTTTAATAAAAAATGTGTGGTTAGAATCATAAAAAGTACATGGAAATTTTATTTTCTCCTCTTTCCTCAAACATCTTATCTGTGGCAAATTCAATATATATTAGGTGTCCATAAACCAATTTTTATTTTATTGGTTTTGATTGGAGTCAATGTAGTTTCTACTTCGAGCTAATTATTCTAGATGCTAAGATACCAACTTTATAAACAACCAACAATCCAAGTATAGTAATAATTTTATATTAATAAACAATCAAGAAATACTCATCATTATGCGATATAGCCCGTAACTAGTGGCAAATTTATAATGCTTAATTGAATTAATAATAATAATAAGACATGGAAAACCTTGAAGCTCTTTCAACTCCTTCTTTGAAAACCATGGTTTCAAACATGCTTCCTCCAAGGCCCCTTTCTAGGCATTTTGGATACATGTCAATGACTCTCCATCTTTTCCATAACCAAGATGTAATGTAAGAGAAATTAATTAACAAATGCGAAATTTGTTCTACTTCATTTGGACAAGGATACAAATAGTTGGGCCCTTATAATTGCACTTCTGTAAGACATATAATGTTGAAAACCTTGTTTAAGTCTTTCTTGGAGCCTTAAGATTCTAGATTTTACACCACAAGCAAAAATAAATCTTGTATCATTAAATTTTTAAGGACACAAGGTAGGATTTGATCCACTTATGTGTGCATGGGACACAAGATCGTACTATATAATCTCTCTATGAGCATCCACACGTTCAACCACTACCTCAAGATGATCACATGGCTCTAGAAACATCCTTATGTTAATTGAAACTTACTTCCAACAAAGAATTAAACCCTATTAAGAATTAATGAAGCTCTATTACTATTAAAACAAAAAATCTGCCTTTCGCAAACATAGATATAGATATTATTTTTAGGAGGGGTTGAGGATTATGGGCCCATTTCTCAATAAATAAAGTTAATAGTATTAAATTGCTTAATTTTTTTTTACGTGAAAACATATATATTTCTTTTTTTTGGAGAAAAAACTTTATATTTTCTATTTAAAAATGAAATCAAAATATACATAAACCTATTCTTTAGGTTCTAGAAACCCAAGATAAAAACTCATAACAAGATCATTCTTACAAACCTACAATTTTCAACATCCTACACTTCCGTATAAGAAAGTTTTCAAAACACTAAAACATTACAAACAATACACCATGACAAACAAATCGATCTTTTTATATCATCGTGAAAAAAATACAAATTCACATAATAACTAGTTAACTCTTTTATGAAATCTTGAAATTGTAATACTTCCTCCCATAAATGAATGATCTCTCTTAAAAAATATCCACCTTAATATTAAAAATAAAATATATTTATTATAATTTAAGAAAAAATAATCCAAACTTCCTCCAAACTATGCAATGTTAACATTTCACATTAATCACAACTTTATAAATCTTCCAATTATTCGAAGATATTATAATTAATAAAACAATAATCATATTTAATAGCAATGTTAACATTTCACATTAATCACAACTTTATAAATCTTCCAATTATTCCAAGATATTATAATTAATAAAACAATAATCATATTTAATAAATTATTTATTTTTTGGTCCGTATAATAATTAATAAAATAAAAATCAATATCATGTTAACAACAAATTTTTTTTTATTTGGTTGTTAACAACAACCAAATCAATATCAATATCAATATTTTTTTTTTATTTTGGTTGTTATTTTTTGGTCCGTATAATAATTAATAAAATAAAAATCAATATCATGTTAACAACAATTTTTTTATCATGTTAACAACAATATCATGTTAACAACAATTTTTTTTTTTATTTTTATTTTTTTATTTTTTTTTTATTTGGTTGCGAACTACCTTTTATATGATTGTTTGCATATCAATTTGTATTTCTTTTTTAATTATGAAAAAACTTCAAACTTATCAATTCTATTTTCTAATTTAAATATTAAAACTAACTTCCTTTTCTTTCATATGATTGTTTGCATATCAATTTGTATTTCTTTTTTAATTATGAAAAAATTTCAAACTAATCAATTTTATTTTCTAATTTAAATATTAAAAAATGGATCCTTATGGTTATCTTTTAATAATTTAAATACAAGGATTATATCGTATTCATATGTACATTTTTAACTTACATATATATAAAAGTATTTTTTCATATTCATATGTATATTTTTAATATAATAGATTAAGAAAAATCTTGACTTTGTATTTATATACTAGCATTTTCACTGAGAGGTGCAAAGAAACGTCGAGAGGGTAAAAATATTTAGCGTTTCTGCAAATGAAAGAACGATCTGCTAATTTTAATTAATAAAGTGTGTTTTGTCGTCCGGATTTCCAATTTCTGCAGTACGGAATGCAGAATTTGCAAAAGTAATTGTTACATTTTATTTTCATATCGAAGTTCCACATTCCGCTTTCCGCATTGCAGAATACAGGAATTGGAAAACAGATAAGTATGTCCATCAATTTAACAGAAATGTGAAAGAGATTTAATAACTTATCAACTCAAATTACTATTGATCAAGTATTCAGAACATTCAAGATTAACTTGTATCTAAAATGTCAATTGAAAAATAAAGATTGATTATAGTATTGCTGTAGAATCATTTGCAGAAATAGATAAAAGTTTTAATTAAATAAATTCATTTTTAAAACAGATGCACAGATCATAAGTACAGAAAAACCAGAACTGTAGATCAACTCTTATAAATCTGCAAAGGAGAATCAATATTTATCAAATAAACTTGACTAAATAAACAGAGAGAGATTCAAGAATAACGTAGCTGTATTAATAAAGATCTGCGAGAAACTACAAACTTTGGGTTAAACAAAGTATCTTTAATCCTTTGTGTTGATTTCTCCCTCCAGAAATCCCCCCCTAGTCCGTGAAAAATGTACCCTTCAAATAATTATTACAAAAGATTGAATCCCCATGAAACTAGGATCATAAAATCCATATAGAGCTATTGACCAAGAAAATCTTGCCACCTCATCCAGATCTGCAACAATTCTTCTATGTTTGGGTAATTGGCAGATTCAAACCCAAGCTAAACATCGCACCTAAAGGTCTCCATTTCAATTTTGGCTATCTTATGCTAAAGGCGAATGAAAATGTGGATCTTGCCTTGTATAGTAAGTGGTTTCCTTATCAACTAATCCACATCTACGATGCTGATATGATCAAGTCCTTTAATCTTTTCCTTAGCTTCTTCACATCTACGTTCCACTTGTTCTATCATTAACTTCTGAGGACAAGCATTCTCAATCAGCTGCATGGTAGGGAAGTGTAATATCTCCATGATGCTATCAATTGCATACCATCTTCTCCCACAAATTGCTTGTGCTTTCTGGATGGATGTTTCAATCATCTCATTCAAATCGAGCCAAGCACCCATAACAACTCTGGCCTTCTTCAATTAAAAACTGTTGAGGGTGGTGATACCTTGTGGCTTGTCTTTCATATACCTTTTCCAATCTAAAATATCATCATAAGCTTTGGAGGCATGTTGTCTCTTGACTATCTGTTCCTCCAAGGTGATAGAGATTTTGTCAAAAGCAACATAAGTCTCAAAAATGTCATCCAGGGTCGTAAAAATTTTAGTTATTAACTCATGACATTGTTGATTGACTTGTATAGCCAAATCTTGAAACTCTTATTGAGAGAACCTAAAGAATGCAGAGGAAGCAACACTTGCAGTTGCATCTTCACACTGTTTTACTAGTAAGGCTATCCTTTGGATATTAGTGGCATTTGTAGTTTTTTCATTTTGCAATTCACCCCGGAGAGAGGCATTCTTGAGCCGCAACTCTTTAAACTTGTCTTCATATGCTTTCTCCAGATTCGCCACATGAGTTTTATGCTCTCTCTTGACCTCATCTAGTTCTTCCTCCAGCCTCTTCATTTATTCTTTCCTTTTGTCAAACTCCTTGTTCAGTGTGAGAAC
Organism: Pseudotsuga menziesii; assembly: GCA_001517045.1. Lineage (NCBI taxonomy): Eukaryota > Viridiplantae > Streptophyta > Pinopsida > Pinales > Pinaceae > Pseudotsuga > Pseudotsuga menziesii. The sequence goes on from LPNX010425396.1 coordinate 21,837, forward strand.
TGCACCAAGGTTGACCCCTATGAAAGCACCCAAAACTGTGGTTGAATCCACTACATCAATCTGAGGGTCACCAGATTGTTGAGTCCAGATTATTTGATTGGTGACAGGTGCAGACAAATCAACATGATTGCTAGTTCTCTTATTTCCTTTCCTTATCACTACCTTGAACGACCTGCTATAATAGAATCTCCAAGAGGGACTACATTGTCTTCATCAAACTCATCCACTGATTGAGTAAACGAAGAAGTTCCACTCACTGTTGAAACCACTGAGGATGTCTGAGTAATGGTGGGAGGTGGCATAGGCATGGTAATGTGGGAAGTAGGAAAGGGAGAGGAGAGGCTCTGATCATTTGTGGGTTTAGAGATTGGAGAAAAGGTTTGAGAAGAGGCTCCAAATAGTGGAATACTGTTATAGCCGATTTTACCACTCCAGGTGAATCACACTTGTATAGCCTTCCCCTATCCCTCTGCAGACTCCTTAGACCCCTTGGACCATTTTTTGTCCTTTGATGTTTCCTTGAACATCCCTAAAAACATGTGAAAATTAATACACGCAACTTCTAAACCCCTAATCGCGTATATACGCGGGTTTGACCCCTAAAACCGTGTACATCGGGATGTGCATAATCCAAATCCTTTTGGAGTTTTCCTTGACATGGATCCGACTCATTTGACTCCTGGCCTTCCCTATGCCTTGAGATCGCTCGGATTCGACCTTTCATTACCCCTTTGAAAAGCTATATAAGGAGGCTCTTTGGTGCATTGAAGGCATATGAGAGAATTGAGAGCAAAGAAACTATAGTCCATTGTTGCCGGAACTTGTGCTTGAGTTTGCATCTCTTTGTCCCTTGGAGCACTTTTGTGTTCTTCCCAAGCTTGCCTTTTTCTTATGAGCTTGCTATCGAGAGATGGAGGATTAAGGTGGTGGAGGCCCAAGTGGGGGATTCAGTTTCTCCGATTTGCAGACGTGCTGATAGAGGTTGTATCCATTGTAATATCTGCTTTTATATTAATAGAAATATCTTTTCCTGTCCAATAATGTATGTTTGAATGAATATTTTATCCATGGGATGATTTCAAATGCTTATACATTGTTGATTATATATGCTAGAATAGATATAACACCAATATATATAGTATGCTTGTCTTGTTTACTTGTGGTTGAGGAAGTGATTCATCAATTCAAGCTGAAGTTGGCAAGCTCAACGGGGATCTACTTCAACCGTCCGGAATAAGGTACGAGGTCTGATCCTTTAGTGTTAGATGTTTAATTTCTATTGCATATTGGAAAGGATTGATTTCTGGAGTCAAGCTGTCTGTTGTGGTACCCCAAGCCATAGGAATGTATCTCCGTAACAGAATTGGTGACCTCACTGGGGAGTTCCTAGTAGTTGTCCTTTGGGGGTGTTCTATCGGCATTCAATGACTTTGAATTGCTCTTGTTCTCTTGTTTCTGTGTCGGGTCCGGGGGCATGTTTTCCTAGTAGTGTCTGATTGGTGTGAAGTTTGTCTCAGCTTGTCTCTTTGCCCTTATTTTTAAGCACCTTTCTTCCTATACGTGATTTTTTAACTCACAGTCACGTATATACGCGGGTTTCACTGCTATTTCCGCGTACACACATGGGTTTACTGCGAACAGTCACATATGCCCTTAGTTTTGCCTTCTAGAGGAAGTTGGATGGTTGCTAGGTGAATTTTGATAATTGCTGAGTCTCCTTTGATACTGCTAGAGTCTGTATACACCTCTATTTCTGACCAGAGACGCTTTTTTACGGTAAATTTTTTTTTTAAAGAATGTTCTTGTCATTGTATTTTCGATTTTTTGTTTTTGGATTAGTGCATTAGATTTCTTTTACCTTAGTACTTTTCTTGAGTGTTGCTTGAGTGTGCTTGCAGAGTCTGGGAGTTGTAGAATCATTCTTTTGCTTTTATATCTCATTTTTATTTCAAAAAATCCATAAATATTTGCTTATCATCATGCATTGCATCTTGCATTTTGCATAGTACTTGCACTAGATTTGCTTTGGAGTATTAGTCAGGATTTCATATAGGAAAGCTTGCATTTATCATTTGAAGAAAATTGTGCATTTCACGTAGTAGCATACCCTGTTTTTCATGGACACAATGCATTTGCATTGATTGTTAGGTGTGCATTTTACTTCATGTTGTGTCATAACACCATTAGTTGCACGACCATATACCTCTTTTGAGTAATAAATCCAATTAAAATCAACGCTTAATTAAAATAAACTACACTATTTTATTTGATAGGGTTCACCAACAAGATTAGGTTTTAGGGTCTTGGAATAGTTCATTGTGAGTAAATTCTCCAAGACCACTAAACAACAACATGTATGTGTCTGTCCAGGTGAGTGTGTGAAATTCCTTGGTATAACCAGTGTTTCTCACGATCCTCCTCTCAAAAGGGAGTTAAGCACGAGGCAGTGTGAGTGGTTATTGATTAGGATGAGCCCTAGTCATAACTGAGTAGCACCGGAGATATTTCCAGGATTGTATTCGTATCTGGGGGCTCTTTTGAGAGTTTTGGGCTTTGCTACCCTGCCCATACGGCCAATCCCGCCTGCGACTGTCCGCCTGAGCATTGATTATATTGAGGTGACTTTAGTCGCCTTACCTAGGATATCGAGGGGGTACTTTGTAGGGGTTATTCTGTGGGTGTCCTAGCCAGATTGGGGTTGGACAGCATAGTCGCTTTACTAGTTGAAGCTGAGGGCCACAATAATTGGTTACATACCTCCGCTTGTTGTGTATGGGAGTCTCAAGCCTCTCCTAGGAAAGACATACCTGCTTCATTCGGGAGCTCACTTATCCTACCCTTGATTGCTTGTGGTTGGCTTTAGATTTTATTGGTGATTGCTTTGTGCACGCTATCTTGCCTAGGGTTTGCGTAGATAGAGAGTCTTTTATATTTTTTGAGTCATTGTGGATTCGGGTGCGGCTCCTCGCCATTCTCTTCGTTTAGCAGGCCTTCCGCCTTCTACATATCCTCCTCCTTTGGGAGAGAGAAATAGATAGTCCAGGCGGACTACTTTGCACAGTGATTCAAACACCAAGGGAGACCATATAGAAGGTATTCCTGAACCACCTTCTCCCATTCATGTGGAAGATGGAGAGTTTACTCCTAACTATGATCCTTCACCCGACATGACTGAGTTAGGTCCCGTGATTTTCGAGATAGGAACTTTTCATGATAGACCTACTTACTCTAGGGTTGATTCCCCATTGACACATCGTCGGTATGGAATGCCGAAGGATGATGAGACTCATTTTGAACCTGTGAGCACTAGTTATGGTAGTTATGGTATGTCTGGTTTTCCCACACATGATTTGGAATTCCATGTTGAATCTGAGTTTGAGCCTAACATTATGCTTGGGGGAACTCTCATTCCTTACCATGCGGAGAGGTTTGGGAGCACTAGCCACATTGCACCTTCCATCCCCATGGTGGAAGCTACATCACATATTCCTCCTAGGTCTAGGATTAGTGATCCTATTAGGATACCAGATCTGAGATGAGTGACTATAGGGAATAAAACGTACATAATTACACAAGTCCCTTCGTCCTCTGTCCCTAGTTCTTCGAATGTTCACCCTCCACCTCATTCACGTGGTCCTTTGGGTCAGAACGTTGCTACAAGTTATGTCCATACTGCGGTTACTAGACCAGTTGGGTCTCAGGCTCATGCAACACCCGTTGTTTCAGGAGGTCATGTTCATATTTCTAGAGGTCATATTCCTACTTTTGGAACGTATATTCCTTCTTCCAGAACGTATATTCCTACTTCTGGAGCGTATATTCCTACTTACAGAGTGTCTCATGGGACATCGCATGCGATGACTTGTGGACCTTATTATGGGACACAGTATGGACAGGGTTCTTCACCTTATGGGTGCGGGTATCAACAACCTGCTTACTCTCCAAATTACGGCTTTGTAGCTCCGAATAGTCAAGGTACACCACACTATGGTGCTTCCATGCCACCCTATACGGGTCAAACGGGAGGAGGGCACTATGGCCAAGGCCATGGTGGTTATGGTAATCAGACCTATGTGAATCAGAACTATCAGGGAGTGGTCCATCAACCTAATCATCCTAGGCTCCCTTTCCTCGCAACACTGAATCTTCCTGACTTGTTGAGATTGATAAACAATCCTGTAGCTCATGACCCGGCTTGGCCGACTGTCCCTACTAAGCTTCCCTCGGACAGAACCAAATTCGAGGGCAAACCAAGAGAGGATCCGAGTGAACATGTTACTACCTTTCACCTATGGTGCTCTTCGAATTCCTTACACCAAGACTCAATCCGATTAAGGCTATTTCAACGCACCCTTACAGGGCCTGCCATGAAATGGTATATAGAGTTACCTAGGGGAGCATTCGCTTTGTTCGATGACCTAGCGATGACTTTTCTTAACCACTTCCAGCTACCAGTGCATTATGATGTTGGTACTGAACTCTTGTCGACATTTCGGTAGGATAAAGCCACACATATCTCAGATCATATCCAAGAGTGGCGTAGATGGAAGAGGTTAATTAAAGCTTTTATACCACCGAAATTCCTCCTCGAATGCTTCCTTAATTCGTTGTTCCCGTATATAGCGAAGGATGTTTCTACATCCGGAGTGAAAAATGAGGAACAAGCCATTTTTAGGGCACAGGAACTGGATTTGATTTATGCTCAATCCGGTTTGTTATATGAGATCATTCCCAATGCTCCGAGTTCTAGTTTCGACCCCAAAGTTAAACCTGGACCACATGCCGATGGCATTGTTGGTTGTGCGAGTGTTAAACCTGCAGATTCGGTTGCAAAACAAGTTAGTCAATTGTCAATCAACCAATCTGCTTCGGGACAAGCCACAGCTTCGTCTCAACCCGCCTAAATGACAAGTGTGCTTTCAGTACAATCGTCGGACCATAAGGGTAACCAGCAGCCCGGACGGAATAAAAAGAAGGGTAAGAATAATAGTAAGGGTGGGAATAGGAATGAAAATGCTAATAATAATGCCAAGGACGCTCGTAATGCTGGGGGGGACAAGCAAGCTAAATGTAAGGTTAAATTCCCTTGCAAGTTGTGTAAGGACGATCATCTCACTTACTTGTGCCCTCGTATCGATGAAGCCTTGAGATTCTTGGCACAAGTCCCAGCTGTGATGACTAACCCTCTACCTCACAATCAAAATATGAACTCTAGGATCCATGATCAGTTTGGTGGTGATCAAGATCCGCCAGAGGGAAGTGGTCATGGTTTCATTAACATCGTATGTGCTGCGAAAGTTGTGACCCGTGCGAAGGACTATGGTTCGTCACAACCCAACCCAGGCAAGGAGCTTGATCCACCAGGGACTCCTTTGCTTATTGAGAAACCTATGGATAAACCTGAAGCTGCACCTCCCATTCCTAAGGGAGCCCTTAAGCATTCGGGGCACAATCCTAATGCCCGAGCCACCTAGAACTATTCTGTTGTCGAGGATTTGGGCCACACTCCTTGTGCGATGTTTGCACTAAAAGTGCTTCAGAGTTGTCCTTCGCAAAGGAAGGCTTTGCTTTCTGCCCTTGGTGTGAATGATTATAATTCTTCCTCCGTGATTAAAATTGAAACCGTAGAACTTCAGCCTTGCTTTCCTTACTATGTGTCTCTTTTGATTCACGTAGAATGTCTTAACATGACCATTAAGCGCACTGTGATTGACGAAGGTGCTGCTGCTTCTGTGATGTCTTTATCATGTTGGAAGGGTTTAGGTTCCCCTGAGTTGTCTAAGTCCGCGACCATGTTAACTGCGTTCGATGGGAGATCGTTTAGGCTGCATGGGATTCTCCCTTCCCTTAAGGTCCATTTAGGAGGGAAGACCGTTGCGATAGAGGTCGAGGTGGTTGATGCGCCCCTTGACTACAATCTCTTGCTAGGTAGGAATTGGATGTACAGCATGCAAGCCGTAGCTTCTTCCCTATTTCGCGTTGTATGCTTTCCATTTAATGGGAAGATAGTCACAATTGATCAAATGTCATTCAAGAATCCGTCAGTTACCGCATCTTTGGGAGCTTCGATCTCGATCATAGAGCACTCTCAGCCGGAAACTGGGAGTGTGGGTGTAGGCATGTATCCATCCCTCATGGGGAGTTTTAGTTGTCCTGCACCGATCCTTATGATAGGGTATAGTTCCGGTGAGGCTTCGACATCTATGAGATCGATGTCTTTTCGCACAACTCATATGGAAGATCCTTGGATTCTTCCTACGTCGAGTACTCCGAGTGAGCCCATCGTGACGGGCGTCCCGTTGCCTGCAACTATGGTAGCTTATCAAGCTAATCTTGAGTGTGTTGCAGAGCCCAGTCCTTCCTCTTCGCAGGCGAAGGAGGAGGACCCTTATGTGCTGCCTGCATGGATAGTACAATCTTCTCACGCGCAGGACTGCTTTGATAGTGTTTTCCCTTTAGATGAAGCGATTATTGAGGCTATGTCGGGAGTTGAGCCACCATGGGAAGAGCTCCATCATAGATCTTACTTTCTTCCTGAGCTTGACCGCTTGGAGAGTGAGGACTTTATGGAGGTTCTTAGCGAGAGAATTAGCAGTCCCATGGTTCCATTAAGCTCTCCTGTTTCGATGGCTGATGGGAACATGGAAAATATATCTCCAACGATTCCTATCAATATCTCTCACGATCTTGGCAGGGTAGAGAATGTCTATATTGGGGCAGAATGTTCCCATGCTGAGATTCAAGAATACATCGAGCTGTTTAAAGAATTTCGTGATATCTTTGCTTGGTCTTACGATGAAATGCCAGGCATTGACCCTCGTATTGTCGAACACGAGATTAAGACTTATCCCAATGCTAAGCCTATTCAGCAACGCTTGCGTGCAGTGAATCCTAGGAAAGCACCCGCGATTAAGGTAGAGATAGAGAAACTATTGAAATCTAGTTTTATCTATCCTATTCCCTTAGCGGAGTGGGTTTCAAACCTCATTCCGGTGGACAAGAAGGAGGGAGCGATCTGCATATGTACTGATTTTCGTGATTTGAATCATGCCTGTCCTAAGGACATTTTCCCCACACCATTTATTGATCAGATTTTGGATGAGTGTGCAGGTAGCGAGGTTTTTTCCTTCATGGACGGCTTTTTCAGATATAATCAGATACAAATTAAACCTGAGGACCAAAATAAGACTCCATTTATTTGTCCTTGGGGAACTTTTGCATATCGAAAAATTCCTTTTGGCCTTAAGAATGACGGAGCTACTTTTCAGTTGGCAATGACCTTGATCTTCCATGATTTCAAGTCGATTATTGAAGTATTTTTGGATGACCTTACTGCTCATTCTTGTATGAGAATGCATCATTCCTATCACTTGAGATTGGTATTCGAAAGATGGCGCCATTATTTGGTTAGGTTAAATCCTCACAAGTGCATCTTTTGTGTGAAGTCAGGTCCCTTATTAGGATTCATCATTTCCAAAGAGGGTATAAGAGTCAACCCTTTGAAGGTTGAGGCAATACTTCAGTTGTCTCCCCCGAAAAATATTCGTCATCTTCAATGTTTGCAAGGCATGGAAAACTTCTTACAAAGATTCGTTGTCAATTTTTCCAATTTGACTAGAGGCTTCATGCATCTTTTGAAGAAGGACACCACTTTTTATTGGGATGAGCGAGCCCAGGAGTCCTTTGATGAGCTCAAGCAAGCCCTAGCATCGGCCCGGGTGATTAGTCCCCCAGACTATAGCCGTGATTTTCTACTTTATGTGGCCGCGTCCATGGAGACGATTGGTATGGTTTTGGTTCAAGAGGATGAGGAGCTCCAAGAGCATGTCATATACTATTTGAGCCGAAATCTTATTGATGCAGAGATCTGTTATTCTCATGTTGAGAAGCTTGCTTTAGCTACCGTACATGCGGTTCAACGGTTGAGACATTATATTCTCCTTCGCCAGACTTTGGTTGTAGCCCATGTCAATCTGTTTCAATTCATCTTCACTCGAAGGATGATTGGGGGAAAATATAATAAATGGATTGTCATCCTACAAGAATTCGATCTCGAGTTTGTTTCGGAAAAATCCAAGAAATCGTTATGTTTTACAGAGCTGATATCGGATTTCCCAAGTGAGGCCGAGGAGTTGGTTTGTGAAGACACATTTATCGATGAGCACATCTTCTTAATCTCAACTTTAGACCCATGGTATGGGGATATCATTATATATTTACAAACATTGAAGGTCCCTACTCACCTCTCACGGGATGAACGATGACGATTACGTCATGTGTCTAAGAATTACCTCATAGTGGATAACACTTTGTACCGCCATGGGCTAGATTCCATTTTATGACATTGTTTAACTCATGATGAAGCTGAGGTAGTGCTCAATGATTGCCATGGAGGGGCATGTGTGGTCATTTATCCGGGCTTTCTACAGCCCAAAAAATATTAAGAGCGGGTTATTTCTGGCCGTCGATCTTTAAGGATTGTATAGATGCAGTCAAGAGGTTCCACCCTTGCCAGGTGTTTGCACGTAATATGCGGTCGAAACCTACCCCATTACATCCCATCATCACCGCCGATCCCTTCACTAAGTGGGGGCTTGATTTTATGGATTGAAACCCAGCTTCAGCTGGGGGGCATCATCATATCTTAGTGGTTGTTGATTACTTCACGAAATGGGTTGAGGCTATGCCTATAGTTAAATCCGATGGTGAGACAGCCGTGCACTTTGTATTCAACCAGATTATTACTCGGTTCGGGATTTTGAAAGAGCTTGTCACTGACCATGGCTCGCACTTTTAGAATCGTATGATGGAAGAGTTGGCATCAAAGTTAGGGTACAAACAAGAGCATTCCTCCTCTTACTACCCTCAAGCGAATGGACAGGTAGAAGCAGTGAACAAATCACTCAAATCCATTCTCAAGGGAACCATCGCATGAAGCAAGAATAATTGGCACATTATGTTATATCCTGTTTTGTGGGCGTATCGAACCGCTGTTAAGACTTCCATAGGTTTTTCTCCATATCAACTTGTACATGGAGTGGAGTCGGTATTGCCGGTTGAATGCGAGATTCCTTCTTTGAAGCTAGTCGTAGAGCTCTTACCAGACACTTCACCATTGGAGGAGCGTTTGGTCCACCTTGAGCAACTTGATGAGCAGCGTCGAGATGCCTTGGTGGCTCTAGAAGTAAATAAACGTCGTGTAAAGGTCCAGTACGATAAGTCTATCCATCCAAGGAGGTTTAGTGAGGGAGACTTGGTCCTTTTGTGGGATCAATCGAAAGAACCCTTTGGGGCAGGAAAGTTTAACCCCATGTGGCATGGTCCTTACGTCGTCATACATGTGTTAGAGAAGGGCACTTATGAGTTAGTGAATTATGAGGGAACAGCCTTGGCGGAGCCTAGAAATGGGCTCTATCTCAAAAAATACTATGCATGATCTTCAGCCAGGGCTGGTTATTGTATATTATTGTACATTTTTGCATAGGTAGGTCTGTTGCTTATAGTGATAGGGTTTGTGATTAGTTTCCGTTTCTTTTGGCAGATGTCAATGGAATCTCCCACCTACATAGGATTCGCGGATGGTGCGAGCCGTCATACTCAACACTCAGCCTCTATTGCTTGGGTGATTTATACTCCTATGGGTCAGGTATTGTCTTCAGGAGGTGTATGTCTACAACCATGTTCAAACAATGTTGCTGAATATAGTGCTGTTATTGAGCTTCTACGGGATGCCATTTCACATGGCGTTCTCTCTCTTGAGGTACGTCTTGATTCGGAGTTAGTAGTGTCACAGCTTAATGGTTTGTACCATGTTAGAGATCCAACGTTATTAAGAAGATTCTTACGTGTGAGATTATTAGAATGGAAATTTGACAATATAACATACATACACATTCAAAGAATTAATAATCAAGTTGCTGACTCATATGCTAACTACGTGTTAGATTGACATTTGTTTCATACACAATAAATTCATCACAAACACAAATTTTTACACATGTAAATAAATAAACCGATCATCATAAAAGTTTTTATAAACATCCAAAATGTGGTAATATATAGTGTCATGATACAAAAATAGGGCTCTCGAGCCACCAAAATATAATACACGGTAACACAAAATGTATCACTCCCAGGTATCTAAGCCTATGGAGGATGAGGGGGGTTGTGATCATGGAATGTCACTACGGCTCTAGCTAGCCGTCGGAATAATCGCACCCATGCTCGTGGTACACCCACCACCTGGCGCTACATAGCCTCAGGCAAGTCCTCAACTTGCGCCATGGGAACTCTGTGTGTCAGCCTAACAAAGTTGGTATGAATGCTCTGGAGCGTCCGCTCCGCATCCACACCCGTGATATCGTCTCCTCTTCCCCTCCGTCTGTGACGAGGGAAGCCTTTAGGCCGCCATGGTCCCACATCTACATGCATATGGTAGATGTCACTATGTATTGTCACCCAAAAATATGTCTTTTGATTCCATATAATTACAAAACACAAAGAAATTAAAAAATCAAATTTTTTTAAAGAGAGGGTCGAGATTCGTTACCTATGTCACCGTATGCCGATCCTGGTGGTAGCAGCATGTCCGGGTCCCCCCAGAAATCTATCCCCGCATAGGGGTAGTCATCAATGGCAACTATCTGTCGTCGCCACCATGGAAAGAACTCAGCTGGATAGGGGTTGGACACCCTACCTCCCCCCAGTTTGCGCATCACATCCACCCAACGCCGTTGGGCCGGATCTCGAACCCTGTGTAGAGGAACGTCAACTCTAGGGCTCAATCCTGGAACACGCTTGAAGAAAAATGTGCTCAGTATGCTGCTGAAACCGAAGTTTCACACTTTTCCCATATTACACTCACTGAGTTGATGTTTAATGTTGCTCAGTAGTGTAGTGCTCCAGTCATATACCATGGGTCTCATGCACTCCATTGCATAGAACATCAGAGGCCGTGAGCCCTGGTGGAGTGAACCCAATCCTGCTATCCTGCCTAGTGTCAATAGGATGGCCTTTAAGCCCGGCACCTGTATGGAGTTAGTAGGGATCTGACTCCCCACCTTCTCCATGTCCAGATAGCAGTACACCGCAATGTACTCATCTATAGTCAGGCCACCTCCGGGCCCGCGAGAACGTAGGTTCACTACTTCCCCCATCGGGAAAGTCCAGTAATAAAGTATATGTCCTCCACCTCTATGGTGAGGGACATCCCATCTATCTGGAAGGACTCTGAGTCTAGATCCCAGTAATCCACTAGCATCTGCAATAGTCCTGGTTTGGCCCTCAAGCCACCAAGACACCAAAATTTGTAGAGCCCACATGCACGTAGTGCTTGTTGAGCCATTAGATCGGCCCTTACTGCCTCCTCTACATCACCATGTTCACGTTCTCTCCATTCTAGGACCATCCTGCACAAAAAATTGGAAGTTTACCCATTAGAATACTTAAAAAACCATATGCGCGGTCACATACGCGACTATTTGCCAAACAGTGGTGTATGTACGCGACTGTGAGGGCATTTTCCGCGTATATCTAGCCCTATACACAGAAAAACCCTCGATTTTCGTGTGGGCCGCAGCGCCTACTTTGGATTGGCCTAGAAATCCCAAATCACCATGGAATTTGATAAAAAAATGCATCAAAATGGAAGAGAAGAGCATGGGTAAGTACCTGGAAGAAACGGTAGTGGATTCTGCCGGCTGGATCTCCTGGAATTCGTTGTTGAAAATCTGAGCTCAATTGGGTAAAAATTTCAAATGTTTTATAATGTTTTGAATTTGTTACTATTTATAGAAAATTTTCAAATTTTTGAAAATTTTTACCCCCTTTCCTATAGTTTGGACTATTTCTAATCATTTTGTACCGTTTTTGACCTAATTTATGATGTAGGAGACCTTTTTGAGTGCTGTTTCAACCGTTGGATTGACCCATTCGTGCTGATCTTAGGGATCATGTCTAAACTGGCATATAGGTTAGGTTTCATCACCATTTGCATTTTGCATGGCCTTATGACCGTTTCATTATTGCCTTAGGTACGAATCCACTCTATTATGTCACGGAACCATCTTGCTGTTTTAGAAGTGGCATTATATGAGTGGTAGAGCTTGACCTTACATGGGTACCCTAGTTAGCGCCTTATTTGCATTTGGTGCCCATGCTAACGTTTTGTCCCTTAGGGTGTGGGAGCCCATTGTATAGTATTGCCATGACATTCCACAAGAGCCTCATACTCCTCTTGATCTTTTGCTGGCCTATTTCCCTCAGGACTCCCTTATGTCAAGTTGTAATTGCATTATCATGAGCTTTGCCTGCCTTATTGAGCTTTATCCCGGCTTCCCTGACATTGAGTTTCAGCCATATAGCCCGAGCTTGTCTCATGTCTAGCCATGTAGAGCCATTTTATATATCCTTTGCAGCTTGATTCCCTATTTTTACCGGGAGGGGATTTTCCCCCGAGTGTCGGTATCCTACACATGTATCCTTGCATTGAGCATAGGTATGCTCCACTGCTTGGAACTAGTTTGTTTGTCCCTATGACACTCGTTTCCTCCTAGTCTGTAACTATAAAGCAGTTTTATTCTTTTTCAAGCTTTTTAAATATTTGAAAAAGCCCAAAAAAATCAAAAAATCAAAAAGCCGGACAAGGAAAGATGTTATCTTTGGCAGCTGTTGAGTCATGTCGCCTTCGAATAGAGCACTGTATATCACATCCATTGGTTGGGTTTATAGTTTGACTTTAGGAGCTGTACTCATTTATCTGAGCTTATCTCCACCGACTGGTTAAGCTTCCAGTCCTCGTGGAGCCTCTGTCGATGCCTCCTGTGTCACAAAGATGTCCCAATTTTGTATATCGAGTCTATGCTACCTTTATGTAAGTCACCATACACCGTTATGCTCTTGTTCAAAGGAAGTTGAAACCTAAGTTGGCCATTCCTCAGTTATCTTGACTTTGCATGTCGGCCATTCCCAGTACAGTTACTGGTTCGTGCACCTTATGATCGAGTCCTTCCACATTATACAACTTTGCTGAGTACCTCGTATTAGATGATGGGGGATGCCTTAATGCCCTCCTTCCAACGGATTTCATCCCATCGACTTTAGATCATTTATTCTGGGATTGGAATCTAGAGTCATTTTTGAGTGCCTTGAGACTTGTAGTCATCAGTGGCAGGTTCTCTCGCCATCGACAGTCTTTGGGAATACATCAATGTCCCCTGATCGATGGATCCTCTCAATTGTTCGACCTCAACACATTTATTCACATTTGTTAGTTTGCACTCTAGTACCTTGATTCCCATCTTCATTATCGGTGGGTGATCTCGTGTCTGTTAACGGTATACATCAATGACCGGTAATCAAATGATGGACTACTATGATCGACCTTGACACTTCTATTCACATAGTAGGACATGTACTTGTAGCCATTTGTGTAGAAGACTTTACAGATTAGTGGCATCTCTTATATGCTACCTCCTTGATTGTGCCAGTGTTCATGAGATTTCAGCTCTCGTGACTTGATTCCAGTATATGTTAGACATTTCCAGCTATAATGGAGATCTTGATCCATTGTATATCTTCAGCCATTATGGAGATCATGATCCTTTGTATATTTTCATCATGGAGATTCTGATCTATGTATATTGTACGTGGCGATGACCACTTATGTGATATCGTGTATCATGCCTATTCATGGCCATTGTACTCTTATGTATCTGGGACTGCTATATGTATTTGCAGTTATGTGTAGAGTTGTATCATTGTACTATGCTGATTGGGTGGCTGGTCTTCCATTTGGGATCCTTCATCACTCCACTTCTGGGATGGACTTATAATGTATTTCGGCCATTGTATGACCCCTCTGACCTCACACATTAGGGGGCATTTGTTATAGCTGATTTTACCACTCCAGGTGAATCACATTTGTATGGCCTTCCCCTGTCCCTCTGTATACTCCTTAGACCCCTTGGACTATTTTTTGTCCTTTGATGTTTCCTTGAACATCCCTAAAAACATGTGAAAATTAATACACGCGACTTTTAAACCCCTAATCGCGTATATACGCGGGTTCAACCCCTAAAACCGCGTACATCGGGATGTGTGCATAATCCAAATCCTTTTGGAGTTTTCCTTGACATGGATTCGACTCACTTGACTCCTGCCCTTCCCTATGCCTTGAGATCGCTCGGATTCGACCTTTCATTACCCCTTTAAAAAGCTATATAAGGAACTCTTTGGTGCATTGAAGGCATATGAGAGAATTGAGAGCAAAGAAACTATAGTCCATTGTTGCCGGAACTTGTGCTTGAGTCTACATCCCTTTGTCCCTTGGAGCACTTTTGTGTTCTTCCCAAGCTTTCCTTTTGCCTGTGAGCTTGCTATCGAGAGATGGAGGATTAAGGTGGTGGAGGCCCAAGTGGGGGATTCAGTTTCTCCAGTTCGCAGATGTGCTGACAGAGGTTGTATCCATTGTAATCTCTGATTTGAGATTAATAGAAATATATTTTCCTGTCCAATAATGTATGTTTGAATGAATATTTTATCCATGGGATGATTTCAAATGCTTATACATTGTTGATTATATATGCTAGAATAGATCTAACACCAATATATATAGTATGCTTGTCTTGTTTACTTGTGGTTGAGGAAGTGATTCACCAATTCAAGCTGAAGTTGGAAAGCTCAACGGAGATCTACTTCAACCATCCAGAATAAGGTACGAGGTCTTATCCTTTAGTGTTAGATGTTTAATTTCTATTGCATATTGGAAATGATTGATTTCTGGAGTCAAGCTGTCTGTTGTGGTACCCCAAGCCATAGGAACTTCTCTCCGTAACAAATACCAATGTTAATGGCTGAGAATTATGATGAAGGTAATATAACCCTCTTAGGAATAACACAAGATGACATAACAAATGAGGGTAAGTGCAGAGGGACAGTGAAAGATTGGGGTCTTGCAATAGTGGATGGAGGAATGGGATGTCGATATGGAAATAGGTGGTGAGATCAAACAATGATACAAATGGGATAATGAGGATGATGGGGTTACCCTAGCAGGCAAAGTGGAAAGAGTGTGGACGGATGAGAGGAGGAGCGCTGCTGCCTGCAGTTGATGAAGCATGAGCAAAAGTAGTTTCCGGGATATTGGGATGTGGAATGGAATCTTCCACTCCATTATCACTAAACAAATATGCAAATGTCTGTAAAGTATGAGTGAATTCCTCGATGACAGGCACAAATGAATGCATTTCTTCTACAGCATTAGAGTTAGTAAGATTAATGGTGGATATCTGAGAAACAATCACTTGAATCCTCTACTTTTCAAATGGATTAATATCAAATGCGACCTGTTCATCACTTACCTGGGTAAGTGCAGTAGTTGCCTAAATGTCAGAAATAGGCTTGACAATTGCAACTGCTTGATTATGCAATACATAAGTTATCTGTGCCAATTTCTGCTTTGACTGTTGAGAAGTATGCATCAGAGACATCAGTCGCTGAGAAACTGTCACCCATGGAAGATCTTCCATAGGATCTTTGCCCTTATTTTCGTCTGTATAAGTCACTACTGATAGAAATTTTGTTTGGTGGGCTTGGTTCTCTTCCTTGTCCTTCTTCACCTTTTCAAGTAGAGCAAGTTACATAGCTCTGCAGATCAGAATCCTAGCTTTAAGCTCCTGCTGATGTTGTAAAATGTGGCTCTGTTTCTCTTTGTTCTTAGCCTTTGCTAGGACCTCAGAAAATGTATTGACCCCCTCGTAAATAGAGTCATTAGGGATTTATTCATGAACATACCCACCCTTGATATGGTTCTGCTTGTAGTGGGCATCGAGAACCCCCTTAGGGTCATGTCTCCTTTTAAGAGCAAGGCCAAACTTCAAAGAGGCTATTTGATCACCTAACACTGTAGCCCAAGTTGAAGTTGGGACGTCCAGTGATCCAAGATTCAGAGGAAATTTAGGCCAACCTTTCCTCTTAGGAGTAACAAGTTTCCTGTAGACACCATCAGTGACGGTCTAGAAAGAGATCTCTTCAAGAACCAGCCTGTCAGGAACTATCTTGGGAAACATATGAACAGTATTTCCATCCCAAACTCTAATATATAAAAAAGACTCACCGACATACCCATTACCCATTGTGGAAATCAGAGCTCTGGATTCAGGTGAAAACGTAGGAGCTTGCACTTTGAATATCTTGAAATAAATAGTTCCCATAAAGTGTTCATAGATGTCATAAAACGAAGGCATATAGTTGTTATCCCACAATGTCGAATAGTAAATTGGTATAGGAGGGATTGGTAAGGTCCAGTTCCATCCTAAGTGGGGATATTGGAACTCTATGCAGAATACGTCAATGATAAAGGCCGAAAAGAAGAAATTGGGATTCTTCTGGGTGGTAGCCTTTTGATAATTCTGGATAGACATTTTAAGATCCAACGATAAAATAGAAGCCCACAGGAAAGACTCACCAGTAGTTAGGACGTGATGGGACACCAGAGCCCATTCATTTTTAAAAACAGAGCAACTGGGAAGACCATAAAGACTACATAACATGGCTATCAGTAAAGAATAAGGTTCCTTAAACTAGGTGACAAGGTACAGGTCGTCGGGCCTTGGCGAGAAGTTATTAGGTTCATTCATCTAGGATTTTAGCATTTCATTAAAATTGTACCTATTTTTTGAGGATTGGGCGAACTCTGCATTGAGGGGTTGTATAGCCGGTTTAAGACCATAAGCTTTGATAAATACCTCAGGACGAAAAGTGGCCAACTGTGACCATGCGTTACCATTAAAGGACCGGTCTTTAGGGTTTTCATTGTCCACAATCCATTTAACTAGGTCAGTGTAGGGGAGGATAGAGGGTCTGGTACCTATGGCATGTAGACCAGAGTCCCTAATTTTCTGATAAGTCGACTGGTCGTTTTGAATGTCTAAGAGGTTGTTATTATGAAAAATTGAGTAGATTCTAAACAAGTCAATTTCGTAAGTTTCAGTGACTCTACCACTAGTGTCGGAGAAAAAGCCAAAGATTGGGTCTTTTGTCAGCATATCTTTGTGGGTGCTTTTGTAGTGAGTGGTTCGAGCCATTATTCAAATTGAAAAACTCTGTTTAAACGCATAAGCACGAAATCAAGACTAATTCAAACAGAGTGATGGTAAACAATTAAACAAAGAAATGAGTAAGAAACTAACCTGAAATCAACCGAGACTGTAAAAACGTTCTCTGGTAAAAAATCGCAGTGAAAACTCACGCAGTAAATTAATTCGTAACAGTAAAAATGGTAAAGAAAATATAAAGCACCTGCTTATATATATATATATATATATTTTCGCAGGTTGAATTTAGATTGTAGGATCATGATAAATAAACGGCCGGGATTAAATCTTGCCGAATACAGGATCATAATGCGAGTTTTAAATTATATGCGCCATCCCACAACCCGCATTCCGCAGTTGCACGGGAAGTAGTTTGATTTAAGAATTTTTTGTTGTGTGTTTCCGCAATTTGCAATCTCGCAAATTGCGGGTTGTAGAAACACATAAAAAAAGTCTTAAATCAAACTACTTCCTGCATTCCGTATTTTGCGGGATGCAAGTAGTGGGTTGTGGGATGACAAATTGCACTTATAAAAAAACTGCCGCTACCGCAATCTGACAAAGAGATAGTAAACAATTAAACAAAGAAATCAACTGGGACTGTAAAAACGTTCTCTGGTAAAAAATCGCAGTGAAAACCCACGCAGCAAATTGATTAGTAACAGTAAAAATGGTAAATAAAATATAAAGCACGTGCTTATATATATATTTTCCGTGGGTCGAATTAAGACCGTAGGATTATGATAAATAAACGATTGGGATTAAGTCTTGCGGAATACAGGATCAAAACGCGATATTTAAATTATATTCACCATCCTGCAACCCGCATTCCGAAATTGCGGGAAGTGGGATTATAAAACATCAAAATTTTATTTAACCCTTTCCACAATGCGCACTCACGCAACCATTTCCGGGTTGCGAGTTGCGGAAACACATAAAAAAATCTTAAATTAAACTACTTACGGCAAATCGCAACTTGCGGGTTGCGGGAAGAGAAAATGCACCCATAAAAAAACTTTTGTTGCCGCACTCCGCATTGTGGGTTGTGGGACTGAAAAATTTGCGGTATGTTGTAGCTATAACATCGCTTATCTCATCAGTTTGTTTTTCCCTAGATCTACGGTCTAGATTTGTTTTACTGGATAATACATTGGATCTGTGATTCTGTTGTAGCTATAACACTTTCCTTATCTCATCCGTTTGTTTTTCCCTAGATCGAAGGTCTAGATTTGTTTTTTCATTGAGGTTTTGGCTATATAGTGTGTTTGAGCTTTTTAGGTTTTTAATATTTGTTTTATCTGCGATTTTACTGTGTCTGTTGATTTTTACTGTGCTTCCTTTTTGCTGCATGTTACATCTATCACTGGTTGCGAAAGGTTTCTATCCGTAAGTTAAGTTGTTACGAACATTTATGTTGTTATTTGTACACTTTAGTAAGTTTTGACCATATTTGTGGAATTTCGAGCATAAATGGCATATCCCATGCCCAGAAACATGAGGTCAAAAACGACTCTGCAAGAACAAAGGTCCAATGACCCAGATGCCAGAATCTTTACGGAAACTAGTGGCCGAATTTATGAAAACATGTATTTGGACTGGTCGAGAATTTATTCAACTTTCAAAAATGATGATTTCTCGGCTCTTCCTAATGATTAGCCAACTTACATCAACATTAAGAGTTCATAGCTCCATCTAATTTCTACCAGACCACCATTTATGCCCTACACAGACGCAATGAAGTGGGCACTCGACCACGCTAAGCCTGAAGAGCGAGTTTTCAATGATTACATTGGCGTTTTTCTGGCCTCATTCAGACCTAAAATTTTTGCTAAGGCTTATGCTCTCAGTCCCTTGAAACAATTACTAAATCGTAAGTTCGTTGATGAAGCAGTGTTTCGTTTCAATTACGAACAGGTGGTAAAATCATGGATGGAAAACCCTACCGTGTTTAGTCCACAACGAGGTATTGGCTACCCTACTTCATGGTTTAGTGAACTATTTTCACTATTGGCCGCTATATTTTGCCGATTATATGGTGAGGCAAATTGCACACATTTCAAAGAAGAGTGGGTTCTGGCAGCCCAACAAATTATTCTTACAGGTGAGTCATTCAATTGGTCTCAAATATTATCTGTTAACTTGCAGCAGCAAATTGAAAAATACCTGAAAGTCGGGTCAGGAAAAAAAATGCAATTTTACATGTCGGCCTATGTCATGGACATTTTTTGTGCGACTTCGACATTTCTTGATCTAGGTTGGAATTAGCAAAAGAGTTGTCCACCGGTTCATATTTATTGTTCTGACATGTGGGAGGATAATTTTGTTCGTCGCATATATGACATCTGAAACCTTTTCTTAGGGTCCATGTATCATAAGATTTTTAAAGCTGATGCTCCGACATTTTTAGCAAAATCCAAGGCTTTAATTACTCTTCACGGAGATTGGTATGTCGACGAATATTTCTTTTATTTCAGAATTTGGGGGAGCAATACCATCCATTTATTGCCGAGAATTGTTCTAGGCCAAATGGTTTTATAGGAATTAGATTTTCAAATGGTCATTGACGGCGCTTATCCAAAATTGGCTAAGAACATGAGGAAGGGTTGGCCTAGGTTTCCTTTGTCTCTAGATTGTTTGGTTATACAGAATTCTACCCATGCAACTGTGCTGGGTAAGGAGATTACAATTATGAAGCTGGGAGAAGCTTCCAAAAGGATGTATGATCCTAAGGCTTTCCTCGTTACCCTTTTTGCTCAAGAAAAGGCTAAGTTGAATTATACACATGAAGATTTGCCAAATGATTCAATGTACATGGGATTTGTTGATTTTCGAGAAGCAATGAAAAAGATCACTGATCGAAAGTTTAAATCTCATGTTTTTCAACATCAGAAAGAAATTAAAGAAACAACCCTTTATATTAGAAGATTGAAATTTGAAGCAGAGGATAATATTGATAGGGAAAACATGGAAAGAGAAGCAAAACAACAAGCAACCACCACTTAACATATATATACTTTTTTCCAATAATACAATATAGACTAGCATATAAATAAACAAGTGGAAATAGCAACATAGTTGCTAAGTACCTGCCTTTTAAGAAAAGTTTCAAGAAAATCAAGGGCAGCCATTGCTGGTCCAAGAATGTACAGAAAACATGCATTTTCAATGAAGAAAAGGGGGCTTAAGCTCTTTGATCTACTTGGAAAAACTTACCGTCTGTATCTGTTGTCTGAAATAGCCATTCTCGTAAACCAACTGCGAGACTTGCTTCTGAAGGCGATCATTCTCCTCCATAAGAAGCTTATTCATGGCCGTGAGCTTCCTGTTGACAGTCTATAGACGACTTGCCTCCTTGCGCTGTTTCTCTCTACATCTGCACGATTGATCGCCATTATATCTTTGATCTCTTTAACAAAAATACTATTGGAGGCAATGTTTAAAGCAATAAAAATACCTTCTATTTTGGAACCAGACTTTGATTTGTTTGGGCTCGATGTGGGAAAGGATTGGGCATTCTCTAATGCGCTGCTGGGGACGTAGAGAGCTGGGCTTGGGGCAGTCATTGTAGAGGCGTTCCAGAGCTTCCACCTGTTCCGCAGTGTACCGAACGTACTTGCCCGCTTCCATTGCACGGGATTGCGCTGTCA
>LPNX010425419.1:0-29604 GCA_001517045.1 Pseudotsuga menziesii
TTATTAAGGGATAACATCCCAATAATGGTGTTATTCTATGTTATGTCCTTCCTTACAAAACTCATTAGTAAAGGCCATGTAGCAAGTTCTAGTTGCATATATACTCCATTCACGAGTATTGAAGGGGATTACTATAATATCTAGTACTAAGATTGAGGAACTACAATCAATATTGGTTAAACTAGAGAAGTAACAGATGGAGGTTGGTGAGTTGATTGAGACCGGTTATTTTACCCTATATTTGGAAAGTTTAGGGATCTATACAGAGGCCCAGGTCTATGACACTTATAATATGGTGGAGAATGAGCAAGAGAATAATTTATGTTAGTAGATTGAAAATGTTGGCAAAGGTTATATGGAACAGACTGTGTTTCCAACAAATTTTTCTCCAACTACTAAAATTGGAACAACTCATTAACATGGAAAACATATACATGCACCTAGATACTAAGTCCAATTGAAGGATGTCATGAAGTCCATTTTACTTTGTAAAGGGAGGGATCAAATTCATGATAGCATGTTATTGAGTAGTTGGTATAAGTTACTAACAAGGATCTCAACGAATATTTTAGCCACTCAAGATTATCTACTTTGGACATTGTCTATGATTTTTCCACTTGTGACTCTATTGGATTCCCATGCTACATTAAGGTGCTCCTAATTCTTATAGATTTTGTCTCTACTACATTGTCTAGGTTCTACCATTTTGATCAATCCACCCCTTATTAGGATTTTTAGTGTATCTTTCTTAATTTTGGAGATGCTCTGGGAACTCTCTCATTGATGAGATGTATCTTTCATGCAATTGCTTTGTTGAATCTATGAAGATCAAGGTGCAGGGCACTAATATTACTAATAGAAGGTATAAAATTTACATAATTTACACTAGATTGTCAAATTTGCAAGTTTCCATGACACAATTAAAAATGACTAACATAAATGACCAATTCATTTTCTTCTAGCTAGTCATTTTGTATGTCATGACTAAATTAGTCATTTAGGATAGTCATTTTTAACTCTGTCACTTTTTATCTGGTCATATTTGTTAACCGGTGACTAAATTAGTCATTAATTTTAGTCATTTATAGTTGGGTCAGTCAAATTTGCTCATATTTAGTAGTAAATCACTTTAAAAACACTTGGTGACTAGAGTTTTTAGTCACCTAGTAGCTAATTCCTCATTTTGTACTAGTGTGAGGATCACCTCATCATCTTTCTAATGTAAATCCAAAGTCGAAAACAAATACCTTCAATTCTATCTCCAGTCTGCCCAAAATGATATCTTCAATGAAATTAAGGCATCAACTCTTCCATATATTATTGTATTCTTGTTCAATAAACTAAGGCATGCCACAGTACTATGGTTTATTCACATTACCAAGTTTCTGACTGATTTGACTTTAAAACGTGCACCAAGCAAAACCCTTCAACTCTACGTTCTTTTCAGAAGAACTAACAACTCCCCTTAATTAGCGCACAGGTTATTCTCAAGAATGTTGTTTCACTGATCAAAGAAGTCTTTAAAGAATCCTTTAATATGCTACCAACAATCAAAATAGTTCCAAATCATGCTAGAAGACTTAGCGAATAAGTTCATAATTTATGCTTAATTTTTAAAGTGCTACCTTTAATCTCAAAGAATAAAATTAGTATTACAAATGACCTCTTCATAGAACTCGATGGGTAAACCATGAAAATATTCTACAATGAGCACCTAGCCCCAATCACTTATTCATATGCTTTCAAGGAATTGCACCTTAGTGGGTGTCCTTGCAAGTTTCCACCTCCACTGTTGAACCACAACTCCATCAGTGAGTCTTATTCCAATATGAATATTAACTAGTCTAAATATTAACAAAAAAATGGACAAGAATGGTCGTATTATTCCTTGAAATTCCTAATTAAGTTCTTCGGTTTTCCAAATTCGTTTTTCGATGTGTTAAACCATTCATTTTGAAAAAAAATAACCCTACAACAACATCACAAATCCCAAATTACCCTTAAATCCATAATCATGTAAGGGGCATAACAATCCACTTCACAGCCAATGCAATCCTTTCTACATGAATACTAGTGAGGCCAAGACCTTTCTTTTCTCTACCAATGTTGTAAATGTCCAACGAAACTGGTGGTAGACCTTGCTCCCCAAGTAAAAATTGTTAGAATACATTGTATAACTTAGCCTCTCTGAAAAGGAAAACAAAAAAATACTGCTGAGTGAATAGTAATCATAGGAGCAACTATCGTAGTGATCATAGGAGTCAAGTTTGGTTATTCCTAAAGTTTGGAAAATATAAATTTTCAGAAATTGATCTTGTAACCTTTCTATTTACAATATGTTTCTTGCTAAATTCTTTTTCCTATATATCTTAAAATCATCAAAATTTCATTTAACTGAAATTGTATCAATTGTTAGAGAATTTAAAGTTTGAACAATCCATACATATGATAGGTTGTTGCCGTGGCCCCCAATGTACCAACCACATATTAAATGCACTTTGGAGTACCAATGGCAGGGGCAGTGCTCAACACTCTAAATATTAGACATGATTCACACACAATGTCTCTCATTTTGAAGGATTCAGAAGCAAAGGCAGTGTTTGTGGATTACCAATTCTTGCAAGTTACAATGGTAGCAGTCAGGAACCTTTCTTAGGTGACATAAGAATTACAATTAATTATTGTGATCCATGAACTGGAAAAAGATTGAGAATATTCTTTGAAGGAAGATCATAAAGATCTTCTTGATTATGAAAAGATTTTGATAAGTGAAGATCCAAATTTTGAGACTCGATGGCCTAAAGATGAATGGGAAGTTATCTTATTAAACTACACATTAGGAACCATGTCGAGTCCTAAAGGTGTTGTGTACAGTCATAGAGGTGCCTATCTCAATACAATTGGTATTATTTTATCATGGGAAATGAATTCTAAGCATGTTTACTTGTGAACAACACCCATGTTTCATTGTAATAGTGTGGGATTTCCATGGGGCATAACTGCACAAGCACTAGTATTTGCTGCAAAAGTGTAAATGAAAAATACATATTTGATGCCATTGTTGAGCACAAAGTCACCCACTTATGTGCAGTGCCAACAGTTTTAAGTATCACTGCAAATGCACCACCTCGTGAAATAAGACCACTTCCTCACACCGTAGATGATAAACACACTTGGTACTTTTTCACCCTCAAATATGATTTATGTGCTCAAGTAAATAAAGCACCCCATGGTTGACAATATATGTATAGAAGAGCAGTATGGCACATCAACTCACCGATTCATTATATGGAGAGCCCACATTTTAAAGATCTCCACTACTTGTCAACTATAATCCATCAGTTTTATGAAGGGATTAAGATCTTGCTACGGGGTGTTTTGCATCAGAATCCACACACATTGCTACATAAGTGATTATGCCTAAGCAATCACTAACTTGATGGTCATGAACATAGATACTTAAAATAATAGACACAACTGCTACCTTTTCATTCTCAAATATGCACTATACACTCATGTACAACAATATAGTAAGGAAAAGAAACACAACACATTGACCAACATGTCCAGTCTAAGGAGACTCTACCATTATTCATTTTAAAGATATTCACCCCTTATCAACTATAAGACATTTGTTTTTGAATGGGATTCCATGGACATTACTTCAATGAAGTTAACATCCAATATTTTACCCATGATAATTTGCACATTCCAGTCATATACTAGTGATGTCATCAATATGTACTTCATTGTATCATCATAATCAAAACCCTCATGGAATCCCCACAGCATCTATGAAAGACAAGATTTGTCAATGAGCACAATGCTTATAACATGCTTATCTCATAATAAGTATCACATTATGATTATTCCAACAAAGCTAGAATGGAAAATAGGTTTATATATTGGAAACTAAACTTATAGTCTTATACATCATGCCATTGTATCTCTGAGGTCTTAATCGGTCAGGTTTTGAGCCTCGTATTTTCCTATTAGGGTTTGATTTTTTCAATCCTCGTATATGCAATAAAACCATAATCCAAACACAGTTTAAGTTTAAACGCATTTAGTACCCAATCATATATAACATGCCTAAAGAATCCATATCTATGAGAGTCCATGCATCATCCAAGAACCAACTTCCAACAAACCATAATAATAATGCGCCTATAAAATCAGTTAGAAATATGAATAGTAAATCAAAACAACATGGATTACTACAAATGAAAACCTCCATAGAGTTATAGAACTCCTAACTAGCCAAAATGATTTCTAAACCAACACACAAATATCTCTATGGCTCTATGTATATAAATATCACTGTGGAGTATATTATCCCATAATTGACAGAAGATATCAAACTGCATAACCTCCTCATCAATAATTGTCCCATCAGCCATACATAAGATATTGCAATCTCGAGAAAGCTCAGGAAGAGGTAAGGAAGAATCTTACTATTTGTATTGTGTTTTAAATGTAGACGATAATTAGTAAATTATGTTTCAAATATCATTTTAGGGAATATATTGCCACGGGCCAGGAAACAAACTTAGCGGAAATATTGGGGAAAATAGCATAAATTATTCAAAAATAAATACAATCATAAAATTGAACCTAAAGAACTAAGAAAGTATCAGAAACATTGTTAACCTAAAAAACTTAGAAAAATTAAAAAATATCAAGAGAAATCAGTGATATTTGGAACACACTAATTAGTGCCTCAGCTAGTTGCTTTTTTCTCTACACATTGAAATGTATCAACAAATATATATATATAAGCAATTTGGTAAGGTTTCTCTATTTTTTTGTGCTCTTTGTTTGTCCTTCATTGTTTCTTTGTTTTCTTGGAACATTAATTCGAGTACATAAAATACATATATCTGCTGGTATGGCTTCGTAGTTAATGGGATTTTTATTCACATCTAGTGCTTACAATTTATACTAAATATTAATGTATATTAGCATTCTTATTTAAAATAATCATCCTTCATAGTCTTGAGGCTTGGATTCAGCTCTATGGACTGGGGACCCTGCTTGCCCAGTGAAGGGTAAGCCACTTCTATTGAGGAAAAGAAGTTTACTCATTCCTATTTGAAATAAAATTAGGTAAATATAAACCATTCAGAGGTGGTACTTGGTTCTGATCCATAATCTCTCAGACTATGGCTGAGTCATTTCACAAGTATGGACCTTAATTATTTTTGCAGAAACTTATAGTGTTTCTCTCTGTTTGCTATTTCATTCCAAATTAATTTTGACTGTGTATTGCAATATTATTTGCAAACATTAATTGAAATGAGGAATAAAACCAATTCTAAAGCATCAATTACATACACAGAACTAACACGGATTTTAACCTAGAAACCTATTTGTGAAAACCAGCATGGCCTTTGTTTAGCTCTTTCTGTGCTCAAGAATGATGTAAAATATCAGCTATATACTCTTAGACAGAGATTTTGTGTATTCTTACTCCATGGTTGCATTTTGCAGATTGCATCTACAATCATAAAATTGGACCTAAAAAACTAAGAAAGTACCAGAAACATCGTCAACCTAAAAAACTTAGAAAAATTCAGAAATATCAAGAGAAATTGGTGATATTTGCAACACACTAATTAGTACCTCAGCTAGTTTCTTTTTTCTATACACATTCAAATGTATCAACAAATATATATATAAGCAACTTGGTAAGGTTTCTCTAATTTTTTGTGCTCTTTGTTTGTCCTTCATAGTTTCTTTGTTTTCTTGGAACATTAATTTTAGTACATAAAATACATATATCTGATGGTATGGCTTAGTAGTTCATGGGATTATTATTCACATATAGTGCTTACAATTTATATCAAATCTTAACTTATATTCACATCAGCATTTAAAATAATCATCCTTCATAGTCTTGAGGCTTGGATTCATCTCTATTGGACCTTGCTTGTCTAGTGAAGGGTAAGCCACTTCTATTGGGGAAAATAAGTTTTTTCGTTCCTCTTTGAAATAAAACCAGGTAAAGATAAACCATGCAGACATGGTCCTTGGTTCTGATCGATAATCGCTCATCCTATAGCTGAGTCATTTCACTACTATGGACCTTAATTATTTTTGCAGAAAGCTATAATGTTTCTCTATGTTTTCTATTTCATTGCAAATTAATTATGACTGTGTATTGCAATATTACTTGCAAACTATAATTGAAATGAGGAAGAAAACCAATTCTAAAGCATCAATTACATACACAAAACTAACACAGATTTTACCATGGAAACCCATTTGTGAAAATCAGCATGGTCTTTGTTTGGCTCTTTCGATGCTCGAGAATGATGACAAATATCAGCTATATACTCTTAGACAGAGATTTTGTGTATTCTTACGGCATGTGTAACGTACCCCTAATTCCTTAGGGAAAGCTACAGAATTAATGGGGTAAAATTTTCAAGAGGTTCATGTAATTAATAATATTTCAAATTGAGACAGAAGATGTAACATCTCCCAAGATAAAAGAGTATGTATTTTTCAAAAGATAAAGAAAAACCACACCCCTAATGCTACTTTCAATAATTCCTCCACAGTTCAGATTTGCTTATTAAGAAAAACATGCAGCATTGATAATTATTCTTGACACACGTATTTATGAAACTTCAAAACCCATGGCAAGGTCCCCTTTTTTAGACTTCTGTTTCCCCATGAAGGATTTATCTGGTGAGTACGACACATACACCTCTAATGCAAATATTTTAATAATAGCATACACTTTGTGACCTACAATGTGTTTGTGAATATGTTTAATTCATCTATCTGCAACTTCCAACTATCATTCTGAATACATGCTTACTTCGTTTAACCACATTTTAACATACATTTACTTGTGAACTATCATAAGGGTTCCTGATTTAATTTACCATCCCAATCATGGGTTTTTATCTGGGATATAAATATATTTTAATGGTGCTGAGTTATAGATATATCATCATTTTAAGTAGAGATGTTGTGGTTAAGGTTTATCTTAAATTGAATCAAAGAAACGTAGGAGGCAACCCTCCCTTAATATTAGTCGCATATCTTTACAATGTTCCATCAACCATACATTAGTCATCCTAATATAATTCTCATGTATTATCATTTGTGACTTACGAGGTGTAGTACACCCACATTTCATCCTTAAGGTGTCCTTAAAAACAATTATATAATTAGCCCCTTATACCTCAATGCCGTTATGTGCGAAAAGGGGGAAATGTTTGTTTGGTTGTTACTACAAAACGATTCAATCCTGTTAGCAGCATTTTTACATGGCATTTCATATAAAACATGTTCACTCAAATTTGATAGTGTCAAAACACATGCATTGTAAAACAAACTTTCGACAATTTTCGTTAATATAAACTACCAAGTTATTATTCATAACCACCAGTATTGAATCATCATCATGCATCATCATTGTGCTTTGATAAAACATTATGATAACAACAACATTCTTGAATTATCATTTACATTACTACCGTCCATTTGCGGCATGGAATCATACGTATAGAAATAATAGGAAGAAAGTAAAACATATAGACCGAACAACACCCGAAGACATGAAGATAAACAAACATGAGGCACAGACAAGAGAGAGAGACACCAGAGTACATGGTTCACCCAATCCATGGGCTATGTCCACCAAACCGTCACATCTTGTGACATTTATTTCATTTAAAAATGTTACAATCCACGACATCATTGTCGCCATACTTTCATTTTTGTTCTTCTCATATGCTCTCTTGTCGAGAGTCCTTCTAAGCTATTCACTACTAAGATCAAACTACGACCTGAATTCTAACAAATTCTTTCAGGTATACTAACAAAGCTAGGCATCCAACCCACAGTTACTAAAATGCTCGAACATCCAAATGTAACAAAATGATAAATGAGGCTAACAAGAAACCCAATACTCCATGCCCTTGACATTCAGCAACTACCAGGATTTCATCTTTTCCAATATACATCATATGTTTTAGAATGCAATGGAGGTTAATACTTCATTCATTTTAGATCCCAATGGAACTACCTTGGATTGGAGTTTAACACTACATAAATAATTTTGCAATGGAAAATTATTGAGACTACTCATCCGCCCTTTAATAAGCAATTGAACTTCCAAGTACTAAAAGAGTATATAAATAATTCCACCTATGGATAAATTGTCACTCATAACATATCTACCAAACCCTCATGTTATACAATAGTCTTATAGTTTATTTAATATAGACAAATGAATGAATCGCCGAGAAGTAGCCATCACACTTATCCTGTATGCAAAATGACTTACTACTAACCCATATTCCACAAGATTAAGCTGACATATATATAAATTTTATCATCAAGAAAAGTACCGAATCAAGACCCAGTACAAGTTATGTTGATAAAGCGAGTATCAGAAGCTACGAACCCTCAGATACGGTTATTGCAAGTGGCCAGAATTCTTCAATGGTTCCTTCAGGTTCACTCTAAAAGAAAACAACCACAGGCAGTGGAGAATACATCCTACCTTATAACAAAGGTAATCGCAGACTTCAAAAATTTATTAATGCTCAGATAAAAAATGAACCGAGGCGCTTCATGGTAGTTTGCATGAATTCCCACATCACAATTTCAAGTTAGAGAAAGTCAATAGAGTTTAGACCTAAACACTCCATAACATGCACTTGTAGAACTGGAATGAGCTCGACAGAGTTGGGTTCATACCACATAAAGATAAAACCACGACTTGGAAAAAAGAAAACGATGGGGCTGTGACCCAGCTGATCCCTAACAAAGAAAGCATAGACAGTTGAGAAATATATAATGGGGATTTAGATTAGAATCCATCCATCATAAAAGGCAAATCGTCGGCTATTGATAAAAATGTAGGCACTTTGGGTCTGAAAAAAAATGGTGCTAGACTCAGATCTCGAGAGAGAGAGCATAGTCTCATTTCTAGAGGAAACGCAGGCACAATCCTTCAATCTGAAGGAGACAAGGGTCGCCTATGCACTCTAAACTCTTTAGATCGGGCTCCAAACACAACACAAAAGTTTCAAACTACAGTTGCAGAAGTTCAGCTCTGAGACATATGGATTTAAATCCCTTCGATAGGCAAAATAGTTAAGATCACGCACATATGTTTATCTGTTTTCAAATAAAACTAGCAGTGGTAAAAATGCAGACAGGGACATACATCCATACGGTATTACTTAGGTTTATAAAACTAAAAACACTACTTTCCAGAATGCATACCACAATGGATCTATGATCCCTCACTTCGATAGACGCCATCCTGGGTAGAGACAGACGCCAGCCAGAGGTGAAAATGTTTCCCTTCCAAAAGACTCTTGCTCCAAAACCCTAGCTGGATCGTCTTCCAAGAAATCCCCAAGTTCCCCTTCCTAACGCATACCTTACTCTTTTTAACTATTGCAGGCCAGAGCCTCCCTCCTTAATCAGAGCCAAAAGCAGGGAACCTACCTCCCTCGTGGCACCCATGCTTGAAAAATCTCCTCGATGAGGATCTCCAGATGTCTTGCATATTCTGATTTTATTTCTTTCCTTTTGCGAAAAATCCAGATATTAAATCTCCACATTAAATTTCCATAAGTGATGGCTATTTTTTGGATGAGATGACTAGTTTTCTATCACACCTCATCTTCTTTATTGGGTAATTTCTTATAACTTTTACTATCACTGCTACTAAAGGGAATGCACCATAAATTACTAGAGTTACTATTCCTACCAAGTAGGAAATCTTTTCATCACCCCTTTTTGTAGATAGACACATAACCATTAATCTTTATATGGATAACTTCATTTAATAGATAGGTATAATATATCTCACTGATATATTCTTCTTCTTGATTTTTTTAGGGAGGCTATAACATATAGTCTCTTAATTCTTTGTATTGTTTTCTTTTGGTTCTTTCTATAACCCCTCGACCCTCTTGTCAAGGTTACTAGGTTGAAGGCTCTTAGATCATGCCTTAAATACAATTGAAAACAACTGGCTATTTGTATTTTAATTGGGGCTAAATATGGCGACACGAGAATCATGTAGGATTCCCTAGTTAAGACGATGTCGGGGCTACGCTTATCGAACTCAAGGCTCCCTAACCATTCTTCTTTTCTTTTTATTATATTTTTTTGTGTTTTTCCCTCGTGGGTTTAGTTTCTTGTTGGCAACTCTTAAGTCTCTGAGGAAATTTAGATAGTATTAATTTCAAATTCTTACTGGTGGCGCCTTTTCCTTGAGCTCCTCACCAGAAGATGAGTACAATATACAATCAAAATTATGAAATACTTAGGGTGCGCAAGAGGGACATTACACCATGGTTTCATTTTTCATATCGCATCTGCAATCATAAACTTAGACCTGGAAAACTAAGAAAGTATCAAAAACATTGTCAACCTAGAAAACTCAGAAAAATTCAAAAATATTAGGAGAAATGAGTGATATTTGCAAGACACTAATTAGTGCCTCAGCTAGTTGCTTTTTTCTCTACACATTGAAATATATCAACAAATATATTTAAGAAACTTGGTAAGGTTTCTTTAATTTTTTGTGCTCTTTGTTTGTCCTTCAAGTTTCTTTGTTTTCTTGGAACATTAATTCGAGTACATAAAACACATATATCTGCTGGTATGTCTTAGTAGTTGACGGGATTTTTATTCACATCTTGTGCTTACAATTTATACTAAATCTTAACTTATATTAGCATTAGCATTTAAAATAATCAGCCTTCATAGTCTTGAGGCTTCGATTCAGCTCTATTGGACCCTGCTTGTCTAGTGAAGGGTAAGCCACTTCTATTGAGGAAAAGAAGTTTTTTCATTCCTCTTTGAAATAAAACCAGGTAAAGATAAACCATGCAGAGGTGCCCCTTGGTTCTGATCCATAATCGCTTGGCCTATGGCTAACTCGTTTCGGTAGTATGGAGCTTAATTATTTTTACAGAAAGTTATAATGTTTCTCTCTGTTTGTTATTTTATTGTAGATTAATTCTGATTGTGTATTACAATATTGCTTGCAAACTGTAATTGAAATGAGGAAGAAAACTAATTCTTAAGCATCAATTACATACACATAACTAACAGAAATTTTACCCTGGAAACCCATTTGTGAAAACCAGCATGGCCTTTTTTGGCTCTTTCTGTACTCAAGAATGATGACAAGTATCAGTTATATACTCTTAGATAGAGATCTTGGGTATTCTTACTCCATGGTTGCATTTTGCATATTGCATATTGGCTTGGAGATAATCTTTGTTCTCAGTGGATAGGGTCACACTTCTCTTCGTCCTCGTGATCTATGAACATACTTCTCATTCTTAGTCTGTAGTTTTCTTCTTTTGTGCCATCAAGTTCCAAAGCTTTCAACTACCAATGCAAATTTTCCAGCCAATGTTCCAATATCCCTCTTTATTCCCACCTCTATCGGTCTCTCTTCTCTTGGAATGCGTAGAGTCTCTCCCCTAGAGTGATCAAGAAGCTTTTAAAGAGGGAAACACTCAGTAGTCCCAATCGCTGGATTTAACTCAAATGATGGGATGGATGAAAATTTATGTCTAAGGGCATAAAACCAAGGGATGTAAACCAACCAAAAACCCATTCAATATCCACTCCCACATAACAAACAACAAGAGACACCACAATATTTCCCCCTTACACCACCTGAATTTCACAGAAAATATTTTGATATTTCTCTCAATTAGCACAAAGCAACGGTTTTAATCAAACATATATCAAATATCATTGAATTAACTAATAAAATCATGAAATAACAAGAATGAACTAGAACTTGCATAAACAAAAAATATAGTCGTACCTGGGGCTAAATAGTGAGCTGCATGATAGAAAACATGCCGAAAGGTGACAAAACACATGTCAAACATGTAAATTAAAAGCCAAAAATGATGACAAAATTGGGATCAACAGCATCCTACTAAACCCAACTTGAAGGATGGCTTGTGTAACATCCCTCACCACCTCGACCCAGAACTCATAGTGTAAGTAAACATCACTATAAGTACCGACTCTAAAATTCTGTTAAGCTGTGGATATAATTGATAGGGTTAATGACTGAAAGCCTCGAACTACTAAAAATGACAATTGGCCACGAATCCATTTGGGGGAAGGGGCATTCATGAAAGAATAACCTAGCAAATTGATGATTGTTATGGGACATTGGAATACTTGTAAGTGCTAAAGAGATAGAGAGTTGTGTTTATATGACAACCCGTTGTGTATAAATCGGGGGTCGTTTGAGAAAACCAAGCGTTGATTATTGAAATGAGGGGGCATGGAAATTGTTAGAGTACAGTAGTTAACACTTTTTCTTGTATTTATATGATTCCAATATACCAAGGAAGTGGATAATTGTACTCTAAATGAACCTAAGGTTAAAAGAAGTAGGCACTTACATGTAACTATAAAGCAAAAAGAGAAAAATCAATATAATTGTTGATGTAATTGTAACTTCAGAATATATTCTTCTATGTATCTTATATATTGTAACCCGATGTTTATTCCGGGATGTTTCTGTTATGTATTTGAGTCATGTTGTCATGCCCCGATGTTCCGATCAGGAGGATTAATAATGTAAACAAGTCTTTTATAGTCATTGTGGAAGTCCCCACAGTTTCGGGGCACTAGAGTTATTATACACTCATTAAGGTGTAGGCTCTAGTAAGTAATTGTTAAGTTGGGACGACATGATTAAGTGCAATTCAAGTGAACGGAAGAATATAAATAGAGAGTGAGAGCCTCTCTATTTATCACTTATACTACACATCACTCACTCACTCAAGTGTGGCACATTAGTAAGGAAGGAAATACTGGGACTAGACAGAAGAAGAAGACTGCTGCTGTCGGGAGTGCATCTTACTATTTTCTGGTTTTACCATTTTGGTGCTGATTCTATCTTTGAGGAAGTTGCGGGGTTTTCTCCTTTATGGTTTCCCTGAGGAAAACTCTTTATGTCTCTTGTCTCTTGTGATGTGCTTGTGTTTTATTGTTGTGCTTGTTATTCTCTCAGTGAAAAGATCCTAAGATCATAATGCTAGCTTATATGATGAAAAACTAACATGGTATCAGAGCTAACCTGAGAAGAAGACATTGTGCAGCTGTAGAAGCTAGGGATTCTTACTTTTTTGGGTCTCTCTCCACAATTTATCAGCAAAAGTATGCTAGGATGACTCTCCATTGAAGGGTGCATCTTTCTGTCAAAGCGGATTTCAATTCCAAGCATTTTCAGCTTTCGGTGCGGAAATTAGGGCTTTGTACAGAAGAGGAATTTTTGAGTGAGACTATCATAGGATTGTTCTCCTCATAAAAACCGAAGTTTAGATACATGGATCAAGAAATTTGGTTGGGTGAAACTTTGGGAAAGTCAAACTGTAGTTTGACCCTGAGCTAGGAAAAACCCTAAATACTAAAACTGATAAGTTTTGGTACATTCGCTATATTCCGTGTTTGGTGCAGTCTCAGAAGCTTAAAATTGCAGGAGCAAAGATAAAATCCTGATGAACACTGTTCCCAAAAAATCAGCCTTAGATTCTCTATATTCCAGGAGAGATGATCTCTCCAAGTTAGAGTTTTGGCCTCTTCTAGAATTCATCCCTAAACAGGACATTTGGGGAGATCTGCAATATCATGGGCTACAGAGGTCCAAATGGAATTCTTGAAGATGTTCCAGAAAGGGCATGGAATTTACTTTTGGTAGTCCAAATTTCAGACTCAAAAGATAAACCTGTAACATGTGGCATTATGTACAACTTCACTGTTCTAAACAGTCCTGTAACAGGTCACCTTGGGAAAAGGATCATAAATCAAACATGGTGAAACTAATGCTACTAAAACCTATGGTTTTGGATTGGGGACATGTGAGGTTACCTCAGCGCAAAATTTCAGACATAGAATATCATTAATTTCGGAGATATCATAGAAACGGTAACAGGCATTTTTGCAGAAGAAATTGGAAAATTAGGGCTTCTTGTCCCGGGAGCTTCCCTCCACTGTTTTCAGAAAAGGAGTACATTGGATAGCTCCATTTGAAGAGATCCATCTGTTTATCCAATCAGATATAAAAGATTCCAAGTTTTGAAAATTAGGGTTTCTGTGGCAAACCCTAGATCAGCGAGCTTCGGAACCAAGACGGACCCCTCAAATTGGTAAGATCTAATCCTTTGCTATTTTTATTTGAAGTTCTCATTTCAAAGTGATCTATCACAACAGCTTGATGATAAGCTTGGTGAAGCTGAAAAATTCCAAGCATAGAAGTATTTGATCTCTCTGAAGAAAATGGATTGGACACCTACATGAGTATAGAGGTTCCAGTTTCAGAGGGAGAAGAGGTTAGAAGCCTTTCACAAGAAGAACTTGGTCAAGGCCACATCATGCTCATGCTGTAGAGGATGATGAACCATCCAGAAAGAGATCCAGCTATGAAAGTGAATAATCTTCAAGTGAGGATGAATATGTTCTGATATCAGCTCTCACAAGTAACATTACTCATGGAAGTGATGATTGGCTTATAGGCAGTGGGGCTTCCAAACATATGAAGGGATTCAAGGAATCCTTTGTAAAACTGTCAGAACATGAATCACCTCACAAGGTGAAACTAGGAGTTGACTACCAATATCCAATAAAAGGTAGTGGGGAATATTCATACAAGCTAGACTCTGGTAAGTCTCTAACAATGAAAGAAGTATTGTTTGTTCCAGGACTCAATAAGAACCTTCTCTCCATTCCAACATTAATGCAAAAGGAATGTGGGTTGCATTCATAAATGGTCAAGTCATCATGTGGCCAAAAGGAAAGACTATTGATGATGCGGTAGTGATTGAAGAAAAATAAGGAGGCTTGTACAAATTGAAGGGCCATCCAGAACAAGCCTTGATCCATGAAACAGTAGAGCCAAATGAGCTTTGGCATAGAAGGCTTGCACATGTGCATTACAGAGCACTACGTACTACAAGCAAAGTTGTTCAAGGTCTTCCAGAATTTCAATCTATTTGAAGGGAAGAACAAAAATCAGAATATGACCTAAAGAAATAAGTTGAAGAATATGAAGATCTAGAATGCAGAGACCATGCAGTCATAAGAGTCTCTCAAATAAAGAACAACTTGAAGCGGTAAAAGAAGAAGTGAAGAATACAGAAGCGGCGATGGCCACCTTGAATGGCCTCCCAGGATCGTAGGATTCATTCATGCAAGGAATATGTACCAGAAAGAAGTAATTACTTTCAGCAGACTCCGAGAAGAAGAAAAAGCTCGAAGAAACTGAAGATCAAGCTCTCACCATACAAAGAAGATCCCTCAAGCGATGAGGAATATGAAGAATTCAACTCTTGAAGAACTTCTTATCCTCCTTATCATTTGGATAAGAAACGATGCTACCATGAATAAAGAAGACGATGAAGCTGAAGGATCAAGAAGCAGTATACCCACGAAACAAATAAACATAAGTATTCAATTGTCATTTCATGATATTGTTTTATTATGCATTTGTTTATATTCAGTTGATGTATTATGCATGATGGGATGTTTACATTAATGACAGTATACTACTAATATACATGTGATGGGTAAGTAGCTCATGGTGCTATACAACTCTCCATTGCTGCTTATCTAGAATGAAACCTCTTTTCTGACATATTGGATTAGTGCACAATCTCAATGTTGTCTTGGTAAACATGGAAGGCATCTAGAAAGTTTCAGTGAGATATGGATGAATGTTGTATTGGCTAAAGTAGTTTCATGATCATATACTTATGCATAGTAACTTTACAATATGAATATTCCTTATGAAATGTTTCTAACCATACAAATGCATTTGACTTGTAGGAAAGATCGCATACATAATCCCATACAAGCAAAGAAGAATGAAGACTTGTTCTGAAGAACAAGTGACGACAGTTCAAAGACAAAGAATAATATGATGAGTGCAGTGACATCATTGATGCAGGACCTTCCAGCCACCAAGAAGAAAGGGAAGACCAGTTCAAGAAGAATGATGTCTGGGTGCAGTATCGAGACCTGAAGAGAAGTTCATAGTTCCATCATGCAGTAGATGGAAACATCGTGGGATACAAAGCAAGATTCGTAGCACAAGGCTTCTCATGAAAAGAAGGCCTAGACTACGAAGAGAAATTTGCAGCGAGTAAGAGTTTAAACACATACATGATGAGCCTGATGAAGATATTAACCTTTGCTACAAGGTTGAAGATGTAAGTCTATACACTAGATGGTCACATAGAATATTAGTAGCATAGGAAGCTACTTGTCACTCTAGTACAGAATGTTTTCAGTGCATAGAGCACAGAAGATAGAGGGAGTATGATGCTCCGCTTCAGAGGGAGTGACTACAGAATCTCCTGAGGATCGACATGGTACGACATGATGGACATATTACTGATAACTCTAGGATTTATTGAGAGTAAAGTGGATTTTGAGATTTGCTTCAAGGTTGAAGATGGAAGACCAGTGATACTCCTATTATGTGTCGATGCACTATTGTTATAGGTATGGAGGTGTGGCACAGTGTGGATGGAATCGTTGTTGGACAAGGGAAGTATGCAGTAGAGATCCTGAATAGGTTCAGGATGATGGACTGCATGACCACACCTATGGCATCAAAAATGAAGCTATTAAGTGATGCTTCATCAGAGATGGTTGATGCTACGATGTATTGTCAGATGATTGGGTCCTTGATGTAATTGAGACCAGATATTTGCTTTGCTGTGAACACATTGAGACATGTTCACCTGATGGTTGCAAAGCATGCAGGGGTACAGTTGATTATGGGCTCAAGTACGATGCGAATCAAAATATTAACCTAGAGGGATATGTTGATTAAGATTGGGCAGGCAGTGCCATCGACAGGAAGAGTACTTCAGGATGTTGCTTCAGTGTGGGATCAGGTGTGATCTCTTGGTTTAGTAGGAAGCAATCCTGTGTGGCACTGAGTACAGCTGAAGCAGAGTATGTCGCAGCTTGTTTAGCTAGTTGTGAGGCAGTATGGCT
Organism: Pseudotsuga menziesii; assembly: GCA_001517045.1. Lineage (NCBI taxonomy): Eukaryota > Viridiplantae > Streptophyta > Pinopsida > Pinales > Pinaceae > Pseudotsuga > Pseudotsuga menziesii. The sequence goes on from LPNX010425419.1 coordinate 17,026, forward strand.
ACAGAAGCTACTGTCTGATATATTTGATCTCCAGTTGGATGCTACTTGTATACATTGTGACAACTAGAGTTGCATGAAGTTGTCAGAGAATCCAGTGTTCCATGACAAGTTGAAGCATATCGAGATCAGGTATCACTATATCAGGGATATGGTGCAGAGAGGAGCAGTGACGCTCCAGTATGTTGCGATGGAGGAACATATAGGTGATGTGTTGATGAAGACATTGGCCAGAGTGAAGTTCAAGTACTTCACGGAGAAGCTTGGTGTTCTCCAGATCAAGGTTTCCTCCAAGAGAAAGTGATGAGTCCCAAACCCATTCTAACGAGCAGGTCAGATGTAAGGGCTGAGGCATTCTGTCATGGTGAGAGGATTTGGTTCCTTCCATGTTAGATATGAGTGCTGACAGCCATTCTGGGAATGGAGGCACGTGGTCAGTTACCAGGAACACTCAGTCTGGGACTGAGAGAGCCATTCTGATGAGCAGGTCAGATGTAAGGGCTGAACCATTCTGTTCATGGCTAAAGGATTTAGTTCCTTCCATGTCAGATGTGAGTGTTGGCCATTCTGTCGAATAGGACAGATGTAAGGGCAACTGCCACTCTCCAGGAGAGTGGAGGCACCTGTTCCATTACCAGGTAGCTCAGTTAGGAACTGGGGGCCATTCTGACGAGGGTGTAGGATTCAGTTCCTACCAGGTAAGATGTGAGTGCAAAAAATCTTTCATCATTGTGGTAGGATGGGTTCCATCCTGGGTGAGAGTCGTTCAATATTGTGGTAGGATGTGTTTCAGCCTAGGTGAATGTGTGGAAATCTTTCATCATTGTGGTAGGATGAGTTCTGGCCTGGGTGAGAGTCATTCATCACTGTGGTAGGATGTGTTCCCTCCTGGATGGATGTGCCATTCTGACGAGTAGGTCAGATATAAGTGCAAAGCCATTTCACAGATGTTAGTGATGTGATGTCCTATCATGCTGGTGAATGTGAGTGCTGGGCCTTTCTGATGTGATTGTAGTTTACTACATGATCAGATGTGAGTGCTGAGCGTGTCTTTCTGATGAGCAGGTCAGATGTAAGTACTGGGCGAACACCTACCTGGTGGCTAGGCCTACAACTAGCATGAAAAAGGGTTGGCTCTGTTGAAATTCCTATGACGAGATAGTACACACATGATGATGACCAGAGATGATCCAGATCGAGCTATGATCCAAATCCAATTATGATGACTCCGAGAGATCCAGATCGAGTGATGATCCAGATCCAGCAGTGATGTTCTATGACGATCCAGATCGAGAGATGATCCAGATCCAAAAATGAAGATGACTTGAAGACGAAGATGATCCAGTTGATACAGAGAAGAAGACCCATGCTGAAAAACGTGTCGAAAGAATACCTTCCTAGTTAAGAGGGAGTGTTTATGTAATTGTAACTTCGGAATATATTCTTCTATGTATCTTATATATTGTAACCCGATGTTTATTCCGAGATGTGTCTATTATGTATTTGAGTCATGTTGTCATGCCCCGATGTTCCGATCGGGAGGATTAATAATGTAAACAAGTCTTGTATAGTCATTGTGGAAGTCCCCACAATTTCATGGCACTAGATTTATTATACACTCATTAAGGTGTAGTCTCTAGTAAGTAATTGTTAAGTTGAGCCGACATGATTAAGTGCAGTTCAAGTGAACGGAAGAATATAAATAGAGAGTGAGAGCCTCTCTATTTATCACTTGTACTACACATCACTCACTCACTCAAGTGTGGCGCATTAGTAAGGAAGGAAATACTCGGACTAGACAAAAGAAGAAGACTGCTGCTGTCGGGAGTGCATCTTACTGTTTTCTGGCTTTACCATTTTGGTGTTGATTCTATCTTTGAGGAAGTTGCATGGTTTTCTCCTTTATGGTTTCCCCGAGGAAAACTCTGTGTGTCTCTTGTCTCTTGTGATGTGCTTGTGTTTTATTGCTGTGCTTGTTAATCTCTTAGTGAAAAGATCCTAAGATCATAATGCTAGCTTATATGATGAAAAAGTAACATTAATCAAAATGGAAAGGTCACTGATCAAAAGACATAAGATCTTTTATATTAACCCTTAATTAAAAAGAAAGGTTAATATATTAAAATATTGAAATAAAGTTAAGAAAAAGAAATGCTCTATAGTAAAATAAAAAGTGATATCTAATTCTTATGACATTTTACTCATTAACTCCTATGACCTCCTTTATATATTGAAAAATAAAATAGCACAATGGTATACATTTGTAAGAGAAACATATTGATGCACAATTGTTATTAAAGGAAAAACCTTTAAAAGTCATAATCTTTTCCCTTCATATGATGTGGACATTATTTGGCATTATTTTAAATGTGTGAATAATGTGATAGTATGTAGTTTTCACATGAGAGCTTTATATTATCAAAAATGGGAATGTCCCACTAAAACCCAAGCGCTAACAAGAATTAAAGGGGTTAAGTGCTATCATGAATTAAAAAAAGGTTAAGCGATATTTTGGGATAGGATTATCTTTTTAGCATCAAGGTAATATATCAAATTTTGTATAATTATAATGAAAGGGAATTTGGTTTTGAACAAAATTTAACTTATACTAATCCCACACAGATGGGAGAGAAGAAATTGAGAACACTGCAACCTTTATAATGAGGTGAAATGCAAACTGTTTAGGGGGAAACCTCTTGGAAATTGCCGAAACTTGCAAGGAACCACAGGCAAAGGCAAGGAGCCAAATCCAAGAGAGTGGTAAGACCTGCATATTGCTTGTTGAATGTTTTCTTTGAATGCATTTTCTTTTTTGTTTGGCCAGATTCTTTTTTTTTATATCCTTGGGGTTGTGTTGATCACATTTCTGTCCATCATGATATGCTAGTTCTTTCCCATGGTGTTATAATGTTGCATGAGAAATCACAGACTTAAAACATCATCCTGGTGGGACATGTCTCTGCATATGTGTTTTGTTTTTTTCCAGCTTTTGCAATGGAGTATTGTAGCATTTGTGCCGCTGTGTTACTGATTATGAAATCGTTAGGCTAGATTCTGGATCCCCTGTGTATTTCTCAGAAGTAGCTATGAATAGATTAGCGGCTAGCATGGCTATACGCTACCCTCTGCGTTGTCTTAAAATTTCGATCTTGTAATGGCCGATCTTGTTTCATACTGGAAACCTCCAAAGACTGATGGGAATGTGCGTGGGTTGAGTGAGAGATCCACTCTATAATTTTTCCCTTGCTCACTGTTTTTTTTTACTGGCCGAATAAATACTCCATACTTTACCCTTTGCATACTGTTTTATTGTTTTGCTGAAAATGAAATAGTTAACCATGTGCCCATTCGGCTTGCTAAGTCAATTTGCTAAGTCGGTTTTTTTGCATCGTGTTACTAACTAAGAAATTGTTAGTTCAGATCTCGGGTTATGCGATCCCCAGCATAACGCCAAGAGTAGTAGGGGTTGAGTGATAGAGGTTATCCGGGCTGTATAAATGTTCGTTTGTCGAAGGTGGGGTCGCTGAGTTAGAGAAGTACTTCGTATGCTACGATATGTTGTATTATCAGTTGATTATAACTTATCCTTGATCCAGGGGCATCCATGGTATTCTTGGATTGCTTGTTTCTTATTTTTGTTGTTCGAGATGCGCTCATTACATGAAATTTTAAATCAGATGAAGGTAAAATTGCTAATCTAGAGGCATGTAATCCTTTGCTTTTTGTTGGGAATTCGCTGATCCAACCTTATTTATTAGATGAAATTTTATACCAGCTGGAGGTGAAATCGCTAAGCGAGAGGCATTTATCCTCTGCACATTTGTTTTTGATTTTCGCTGAATCTGGAATTTGTAAATCCATGTGCTCCTTGGTGTGATCCATAGTATAATTCTTTAAAAAATTCATAGTTCTGAGTAAGTATATTCCTTAGATCATGATGGATATGTTGCACCCATTTTGAGATAGTTTGTGCACTGGTTTCTATAAAACAGTAATCCCTTTAACTAACAAAGTATCTGGGATTGGTTAATTAGCAGTTCTAGAATGAAAGTATACTGTGAGTTAAGAGAGTTTTAAATTATGAGAAATGGCACCTGATTGGGTAGCAGGTTTGCTTTTATGTTGATAAACATTGTGGTCGAACCTTGGAATATGTTTAGATCATTTGGGAATGGTCCCCCTTAGTGGGTTTGTCACCCAAGCTCGAGGGTGACTCTAGGTGGAATAACGCATGCCAGATAGAGTCAGTTGGTTGGGAGGAAAGTCGAAGTTGAGTTTTCAGTCGGGTCAGTATTTTTATTTTAGAAAATGAAGATTAAAATTACTAGTTGTTTTATTCGAATGATATGCTTGTAGCAATATGTTTTCTTTTAAATAACCAAATATCCAAGTATGATGTTAATCATGATCATTGATGAATTACCTAGTTCTAGCTAAGTTGTGAGTGCAGGGGAGGTGTCGCAGCAAGGATGGAATATAGCCTTCATATAATGAAAGTATGGTGGATGCCATACAACATATATATATATCCTGAATATGCAACTCAAATGCTTTACGGATAGTTTTTATCAAATTGCAACCCTGTTGTTAAGATTCACCCCAGGATCTTCTTGACCTTTCTCCTATTGCTTGTGTTTAAAAAAGTGACGAACACTATATGATTGGTGTTATGAATTGTATTCAGGATATATATATATATATCCTGAATATGCAACTCAAATGCTTTATGGATAGTTTTTATCAAATTGCAACACTGTTGTTTACTTAACAGCCGCCACGGGATCTTCTTGACCTTTCTCCTATTACTTGTGTTCAAAAAAGTGATGAACACTATATGATTGGTGTTATGGATTGTATTCATGATATTTAAGCAACACAATGCTTTAGTGTTGTTTCTTCCTAGGGAAGTTATGAGACCAATATATATTGTAATCTTTGTTTTGCCTAATTTGTAAATGGAAGAGAATATCTCCTAATTGCATGTGTAGAGAATTGTTGAAGGTTGGAAAAATTGCTTGAATCATCTTGCAGGAAAGGGGAAGAACACGCTTATGAACTCAAGGTAAATGTAAATAAACATAAACATTTATGTGTCTTGAATATGCTTTTTAAATAGTTTGATTTTAAATAAGAATATGTACGTTGGTGATTATCTTTGGTATTCCTTAAGAATGTTTTATGGTTAAGCATCATAAAAATGAGCTTAATCCAATTGGTATAGCTAAATATTTTTGTTATAAAGTACAATTTAAGTTTCATTCTGAGTATTGATTCCAGTTCATTTGGGGAATATTACAATTTGGGTGTCCTTGTTGATGTTATTTTATGTGCTATTGGTATATTTATTTTCATGTTCTCATGATGAGGATGTTGTAGAAAGAATTCTTATGCATAAATTGAATCTAAGGAGGATTGTTTAGGGACTATTGTTTATCCTTATAAGACGATAGATGGTCTAACATGGGAGACAGGCTAGAGTTATTATTTAAAAATCCCTTTGTTAAAATATGGTTCTTAGGAATGAATGGAATGGCTGAATTTTTTTTGAGCGAAATGGCTGATTTGATTTTTAAAGTGCTTTACTTTTCATCTCCCAATTGTTGTAAGAGTAGTGGGATCGTAGACTTAAATTTATAATTATTGAGGAAAAATATCCTACCACTTTGGGAGATGTTACAGCTTGGATGGTATCTTGATAAACCCACCTGTTCGCTTGGCTTTGTCTTGGTGTTTACTTGGCCTTGTGTGTAATCCTTCTTTGGACAGTTTGAGAAACCCACCGTGAATGATGGCCTTGCTGGATGTGTGATAAACCCATCTATGCCTTGAACGGTCTTTATTTTGGAAGTTTGCTTGACTATGAACAGTTTGGTAAGTTGAACTGTCTGTTGGTTTAGCTGCATAAGCATGATAAACCGGGTTTTTTTTTAAGGATTCTAATATTATACTTAAGTCTAATATTCTAGATGATCATTTTGGATTGAACAAAACATGTTTATAGATAGGTAGTTGAGTATTAAATATGAAACCTAAAATTAACATTGAAATGTGTAAATTTTGGTGAATAGTATGATAAAAAAACATATTTTATGTAAATATAGTCTATATTAAACACTAAATATGACCAAATAGCAAATTTAATTTTTTTAAAAACCCAAAAAATAGACAATTGGCCAAATTTCACCCATAAAAATTACCTTGTATAAACCCAACATTGTTGACTTGTAAGCCTGCAACTTGATAAGCCCAACTTGGTGTTGACCTTGATGGATAGTCTGATAAACCCAACTTGGTGTTGGCTTAACTTTGTGTGTGACACTTTTTGGCTATGTGGGAGTCTGATGTTCCCTAATCCCTTGTGGAAATCTTGCCCAGCTCAAGGTTGGAAGTGGTGTTGAGAGATTAATGAACACACTGGCCTATGGTTGGGTGGAATGCTGCAGTGACATAGCTAGTTGTTGAACAACTTGATCATCCAAGATAAGTATTCTCTATCATGTACTTTCTGCAATGTATTTTCTTATGGATTGTTATGTTCATGCTTAATGCGTATGGATGATTTAAGAAGAAGTTTGTTTGTGATTATTTTACGCATTTGTATATATATTTTCATTGTATGTTCAATGCATTTTTTCCTAAGCCCAGGAAGGTTCGAAGCCTGAGTAAAGGGTCAGAATACTTCTAATTGGGTGTCTCCTCCCCTTGGAATCTACCTATGGAAGGCAGAAATAGGAAACGACAGTTAAATAGGGTAGAGATATTGTAGTTCCGCAGTGAAGTGCAGAAGGGCGAAAAGTGGAAGTATGGAAGGAAAAACTATGGATAGAGGAGCCTGTCACACATTATGTTCTGATTTTCTATTTCCAGAATCAGAAGGGTGGAAAGAGGAAGCGAGAGGGTGGAAGGATGACAAGTCTCGTTGCAAAGCCCTTGAGATTTTGATTCTTAATTTTCCAGGTCATGAAGACGGGAGCGAAAGGGTGGAAAGGACAGGTTCAGTGCATAAAAGGTGTTTCCAGTCACAAAATGGATTTGTCAAGGTCAGAATGACTATTACAGTGGTTTGTAAGCCTGAGGATGAAGGTTCAAGAGTGTGTTAACATTTGTGCCTTGTTTTAGAAAGGAGAACAAAGGCTCTTAAAGTAAAATTTTTTAAGTATTTGCATTATGAGGTATGGGGACATTACATTGTGGTACCAGAGCTGCAGGTTGCACCATTAGCCCTGGATGGTTCAGAAAGATATAAGAATACCCTTTGATAACAACATTGTAGTACACTACATTGTGGTATCATAGTTGTGGGGTGCAGCATTGGTCCTAGATGGGCGAGAAAGAAATAAGAAAACCTTGTGATACCAACATTATAGTACACTACATTGTGGTATCAGAGCTGCGGGCTACAACATTGAGCCTCCATGGGCTATGTGACAGTAAGTAAATGGTTTTAAGTCTAAAATTCCTATGGAGCTAATGAATGATGGTGTTAACACATTTTGGAGAGTCATAGTGCAGATTGAAAAAAGTGGGTTTTTGGCTCAACCACGAGAACTTACGATGGGTACGGTGCTCGTAATCCCTATGAGAACGGGGAATATTCTATGGGTGAAAATGTTTGAGTGGGAAATGGTGATACAAAGTCCAATGAAAGGTTATTTTTGAAAAACTTAAACAAGGTTTAGAAAGACTAGGTTGTGGTAAGTTAAACATCGATTATAAATAAGTATGAAGTAAGTAGCTAGAACAAAAGGTTAAATGTGGAAGGTTCTTTTCACAAAAGTTAAAAGGAAATGTGCAATCCACAATTGTGGAAGCATAAATGTAGAAGGTTTTTTGAAAAATTTAAAAGGTAACCCACAATCTGCAACCCACAATTGCGGAAGGATAAATGGGGAATGTCAATTCAAAAAAATCTAAAGGCAATCCACAATCTGCAGTCCATAAATGTAGAAGGTTGTCTGTGAAAGGATCATTGCAGAAGGTTAAATGTGGAAGGTTATTTTCGAAAAAGTTAGAAGGAAACTTGTAATCCACAATTGTGGAAGGATAAATGTGGAAGATTTTTCAAAAAAGTTTGAAGGAAACCCTTAATCCGCAACCCGCAATTGCGGAATGATAAATGGGGAAGGTTAATTCAAAAAAATAGAAAGGAAACCCACAGTCTGCAATCCACAATTGTAGAAGGTTGTTTGTGAAAGGATCACTGGAGAAGGTTGTTTGTGGAATGATCATTGCGAAAGGCTGTTGCAGAATGATAAATTTTGGAAAGATCATTGTGGAAGTCTATTTGTAGAACGATCATTGTGGAAGGCTATTTATGAAATGATCATTGTAGAAAGATAAATTTAAGAAACATGATTGCAGAAGGATCATTACAGAAAGATAATTTCAGAAAGACTAGTAAACTTAGAATTTCACGATTGAACAGATAAATGAATTGGAGCCTAATTTTTCAGAGTCAAGTTCAATGATTGAGGAAAAGTTGAACAAACAAGTAAAGTTAAAAATGAACAATGAAACCTGAAAATTTTAATAACCTTATGTTACAGTTAATTGGAGAACAAGATAATTTAATACTAAATATGACCTGTAGGGTGAGTAACACCTCGTGATATTGTTCCCTTAGCAAACATATACATTGCAAAACTGGTAATGTAGGAGTAAATGAGAAATTTTTTTAGCACAATGTAGGGACTTTAATGATTTTTATATAGATATATATGTTATATAATTTTTTTTTATATGGTATTTTGAGGTGTGTGGCAATCGACCGCTTTATACTTTAAGGGAGAATATTAGTCCATTCTCTAATATAAGAGATATTGTCAGTGCTCCTTAGCTAGTCTTGACCTCCTTTCCTTTCATATGTCCTTATCCATTTTTTTTTTGCATCATGTGTAGGATCGACATCTTCAATTAAGTAGATGGTGCAATCTACATTATCCTTCCATGACGACAACACACTAGAAGATGGGAAAGGATATATAACAAGGTTAACATAAGTTATCAATCATAAGAGTAGGTATGATATGCGCCTCTTTCACAATATCTTTCTCAAGTAATTTTTATCTTAGCCTTTTTGCTTGCATGACATAGTCCTACTAAGAATTTTTTTTAGAGTTGGGATATTGTATTTAGAGATGTTAAACTTCCTATAAAACAAGAATTCCAACCAAAGGAAGAAGAAACAAAGAATATGGATTTTGAGTTGGAAGGTGAAAAATATAACTCAATAGGGGAATACAAAGAACTTAAATTTCTATCCACCCATCCAAAGGGTTCAAGAAGATCCAAACCACTTAAAGGGTACAGAAGGAACCAATATAGATAAACCTATAAAGAGCACATATTTCTAGTAAAGAAATTTGTTTTAAAATAAAGGATCTTAAAGGAGTTAAATTCATCATCTACAATAGGTCGCTCGAGCTCTAATAAAATCTATAAAAGAGATAAGCACTCGATCTTATGAACTTGAATGAAACCATGCATATTGTAGCATTTTATTGTGGTGTGTAACACTCACTAAAGATATAAGGGTGAGAGATTGAAATTATTGGGGTAATTTCAGCCACTACTAATCCAAACACATAAATGTACTATGATCTCTATGGATTTTATAGTGGGACTCCCAAAGATGGTAACAAATAAGTAATGATGGTGGTAGGCTATCATTTTTCCAAGTGTGCTCATTTTTTATCCTTGTCACACCCTTTTACGCCATCATCAATGGGCCAGGTCCTCATGGACCAAACTTTTAACTTACATGGAATGCTGTCTTTGATTGTCTCCAATTGGGACCCTGCATTCATGATCAAATTTTTATAGTAGTTGTTTGAACTTCAAGGTACCAAGTTGAATCTAAGAACAACATATCACCCCAAAATGGATGATCAAATAGAAGTGATCAGTACACTTAATGCAATTTTATTATACCTCAAAAGAGAGTGAAACAAGGGGAGCACAGAAGGTTAGCACATGTTTCTTCACCTTCAAACTTATAAATAAACATTACTCAAAGGTAAAATCCATTAGAAATTGGCATTAGCATTCTATGGATGCTACAATAATATCCTATGCATTCAATAGGTGGCTTACAAGATTTATCCTCTAGACCAATCCACTATTCATCCCATACTTCATGTGTCTTGTCCCAAGAATGTCGTGGTATCAAAGTAGAAAGTTCAAACCAAGTTACTAGAGCTTAATGAAAACAGATCCGTTTGGCTCTAGAAGGAAGAAATAATACCAAAGTGTGTCAGTTACACTAGCACATGACTTGAGAAATCCCAATCTCGAATGAATATATGAATCTAGATGATGCTACATGGGAAGTAATTGTGATTCTAAAGCAATTACCTCACTTTTAGTCTTGAGGAAAAAAATGCTCTTGAACGGGGAAGTAGTGCTAGGGTCCTACCATAACTTCTCTACTTTAGGCTATATAGGAGTTAGTCAATTTATATATGTGGGCATCATCCATGAATAAAAACCCATCACATTGTAGTGGATAGTTATAAAATGTAAAAGAGTCATCTTTACTAAATAATCCCAACTAGGCAACTGGTACTAATTTATGGTATGACCATAAGTAGTTAGAAATGTGCTATTGAGAATATATTTGAATATGAAAGAGGCTGATGTAATGAAAGACATTTTTGGATCTCATGTAAGGGTGGTGATCAACGTAAACTTTTGCATACATATTTCTAATATTTTAGATTTCCACAAAACATAAGAAACAATCAAAATAAACAAATAAACAAATTTCACATTAAAAAGATTTAACTTGATATGTGATCCTTAATTATGAGGTGATATGTCAACCCTAGATGGAAATGATTGACCAATGGATTCTGTCACCAATTATATAAGTATTGAGTGCATGTCCAACTATTTGTAATTCATAAGAAAATAATCAAATTAAACAACAAAATATGGCAATACTATAGATAAACATTATGGTGCCTTAAGAATATTCAATATTCATTACTTTGATAGGGAATTACTTGCTAACAATATAAGGATGTGCTTTAAAACAAGGTCAGCTTTCTCAAATATATTTACCCTCCTATTTTTTGGTTCATTTAATCTTTTTTTTTTAATATATTTTTAAGATTTGACCTTTTAGTGGGTTGGAAGGTTTAGGTTATTTATAATGTATCATTGAACAATTTATATTTCATATCAACAAATTCCTCTCTGTATGATAGTTCTATGATATATTTATTAATACATATTAAGTTCTTATTTATTATATAAATATATTAGATTTATATTTTATATGTTCTTTTAAGAAAACTATCACATAATATACTCATATAATTATGGTTTTAGGTTCAAATGTTAACCATTCGCCACCAAACCATTAATTTATGAAATCAATTTAATACTTTAATTCATTTAGGGTTAGAAATATTTTCTTGTTATTAATCAAAATATTATAACATATAGTGTAGATTACTAAGAACTAAGTTCCCCATTAGCAAGAAAACATCCCAGCCAATGAATGGGAAATTTCATATATACTATGGAGTAAGTAAATATTTATCCTCAATGTCTTTTGAACTCCTTGTTAGAGATCATAAGCTTAAAAGCTAGTGATTGTGATGAAAAATGTTGTTTCATGTTAGGTTCTCACTTTTTAAAAGGAAAGGGGGCGTACTTATGGTCATTGAATGTTGGGTTTGATCATTAATTGTTGATGCAAGAATGTATTTTCTATAAATTTATGAGTGGAGTATAACTTGATGTGTGCCTAATATGAGTGGTACATATGGGCATGGCAGTAATGAAAATGATACTCCATGATTGTAATATTGTTATCCTGGCATGGGAATTCAATAGGAGCTAATGTGTGATAGGAAGAATGAAAGCTATCATGCATAAAAGGAATGTGCATGAAAGTGACAAGTGGAATTTAGTCACGTGATAGTAAAGATAATATGTGCACATGGAAGTCACTATGAGTGGGAAAGGAAATGAACACATGTGATTGGGCAAGAGTTTCAAAGGAATCCAAGGGACAGTTTGGGTGTAAGAAGGGTTCAAGAGAACAAGGGTTTAGGAACATAAGTTCAAGTGGATAGAGAAGAAGCACAAAATGGATTGATGAACATCAAGCTCAGATAGGTCAACCAACAACTGTAATATAGGTCAAATAATAACTATAATCTAATCTGTTTGAAGAAGGAATATAATCTAGGGTCACCAAGATTTTAACCCTGCTCAAAGTTAACAAAGGTTGTCTTTCCTATGATACCTGATTGAGAGCAAGGATCCACTAGCTTTGACTAGAGAAATGACCAACAAATTATTTGTTTAAGTGCCAACATCTAAGGATCCCCAATTTTTTTTTGTTGAGATGCCAAATCGAAGGGTCAACGTGAAAGGGTATATTATAGGGGAGTTTGTCACATACTAAAAAATTATGTTTGTTTATAAGGAATGACCAAGGAACAAAAGATGTCCACTTAGAAATGTATTGACATGGCTACTTGTCAGATTTATTGGGCTTGAGAGAATGTTTGACCAATGCCTAAACTTAGATGATAGTTTCTGTAATGGAGATGGATGAGGGAAATCCAT
>LPNX010425419.1:29656-39941 GCA_001517045.1 Pseudotsuga menziesii
CTAGATTAGATCGATTCATATCTAATATTTACAAAGGAAGATAGGATTGTGTTTCCTCAAGCCTATTATAGTTGTACAAGGAAGCCCCTTGAAAGAAATCATTGAGGATCAACAGTTTTCTTCCACCAACTTCTCATGGGCTTTTCCTTCTAAGAAGCAACTCTCATAGGATCCACATACTTTATTTATTATTTTTCCAAACCAAGTGCAACCCTAATATTTTAAAGTTCCCTTAAAAATTATAGGCACCAGATCAACAATGCATTGCAAACATTTGACTACAAAACCATCTACATCATGCAATGTAGAAAAGCCATGGAGAGCTTTATATACCCAAGAAAATGGGTCCTACTCAGAATAAGTAATTTTACAAGTGTAAAGGAAACCATCAAAGAAATAAGTAATTGCATTGAAGATAAAGAAAAGCATATGCCCTTGACAGTCATAGGCAAAGACTACAATTTTGAAGGAAACCGTTGAAGAAATATGTAGTTACATTGAAGATAATGAAAAACACATGTCCTTGAAGTTCATAGGGGAAGAATACAATTTTGATGTTGATGAGATTGAAAAACCACACATTATTGTTTTGGTACCCGAAGTGCAGTTGTGCAGAAGTCTGAATTCAACATACTTTGAGAAGTCCAACATTAAAACACCTGAATCGAAGTCAGCGGAAGTCACTGTCAGTGCTTAAGAAAGATTCTCCACATAAATGGTTTGATTGCGTAGAGGTGCTCTATCACACACCAATTTCAATAGAGAAAGTCCGACAATGTATAGAATTGGTTAGAAATCCTCCGATGAACCATCCTCTAATTTGTTGAGATCCTCCAATGAACCATCCGAGTCAAAGAAATGCCAACTAAAATCTTTAAACGGTTCTTCATACACAGCAGGTCTAATATCTGTTTGCGGCAGCCGTACTTCATGCAGTAAACGGTCACTGCTTCGGACGGCATCGACTTTTGTGAAACCGAGAGATTTGTCATTTGGAAAATCTTGAAAAGTGTAAGATAACACAATAATCTTATTCAAATTTGCAGCCGTCCAATTTGCCCCCAATACATTGTCATGGAGATAAAAGGGGCAGTTAGGCATGAAGAATATAGTGGGTCTGTCCACGGTTCGTTCGCCAAATTCATTATCACGAAGAACCGTGCAGCTGAGTTCATTTATAGCCGTTCGCTCTATTGTGGACAGAATTGGATCGTAGAACACGATATCGTTCACGAAGTCAAATTTCTCTTTCATTAAACTCGCAAAAGCTAACTGCATCTGACTTCGTAAATGGCTGTACCGGGTCCTTATTTCAGGGTCGACGTTCCCAATGCCATAGAAAACCATTTGTAAATGTGAATGATGTGGGTCTGTGCCTCTCACCCTTTGTATTTGTTCCAATATTTCTGGGTCCTGCATTTGTTCCATGAACTCTTTATAAAATTCAGAATTCTCCAACGCTTCGAGAGCGATATGTATCTTTTCCATTAATCCTTTTACCGTTTTATCAATTGCTGGTTTAAGTTTCGCCCACATTTTAGGGTTATCAGTTGCTTCACAATAAACTTTGCGGCATCTCTCAACGTCATAAAATACACTATGAGGGGCCTGTAATGACGCAGTTATTTGCTTAACTTTCAGATCGATTTCTGTATCAGAAGCGTTCTTCATAATTGCGTATTTAGAAACTGCAAACTGTTTATTTAAATTGCAAACTGTTTACTTAAAGTGGAAATGTTGATGAAATGTGAATAAAATGTCTTATGGTTTAATTTACAGTAGTTTGAAAAAATATTTTATATCTAATTTGCGTGGACATGTTATTTTTTATAGCGTTTGTCTTTTAAGTACACTTTGGCCTTTGAGATAATATTTGAAATCTAATTTGAGTGACATGTTATTGTTTATAATATTTTTATTTTTATTTTTATAAAAGAGAGGTGTCACCTCTAGGATGAGCATGGAAGGACTTACATATCTTCCCCTACTTTGTTATCCAAGTTTGGATTAAGGGGGTGTTAGAATTATTTAATAATGTTCTCTTGTCCACCTTATTCATTTAGTCACTTTCCTAGTTTAAGATGATGTTATCACTTTCCTAGTTTTATGCACTTGTTATATGGGGTCCACTAGCCACTTGATGGGCCATCATTGGTGAGTTTAGGACCTATGGAGAACATTCCCTAGATTTTAGGATCCCAGCGAGTGTTGTAGGAGTCACACCTTTAGTTCATCTTCATGTGAGTGGATTTAAGCTCCGAATGTCAATTTGAGTTAGCCAAGACTCTTAACGCCCCATTTTTGCATGGGATTTGGATGACATAAGGATAAATGAGCTCATGAAGACCTACCAATTGATTTAATTGATTACTAAATCAGTTAATTGATTATTAACTCAGTTAATTGATTGTTAAGCGATTGAGTTGTCCATAGTTGCACTAGTGATGTCTACACTGATGATATTTCATAAGTTAATCATGTTTACAGGTAGGGATTCGAATCCTCGTGGGTTATTTAAATTTCCTCCATTGTATTTGTATTGTTCATACACAAATTAATGATAAGGATTGCAAGTTTAATGTTGTCAATTGGTGTTTCTTCCATGATTAATTTCATAGTGCATTTTTGCCAATTTTTACACTATAATTCATCTTTCTTCCTAATTCTTTAACCCTAAGGTATTCTACATCTTGATGATCTCCTATGGTTCATAATTTCACGATGCTATCATTCTTTTATAGGCGATATGGATTCATGACCAAGCTTCCTTGACAAATGAGCCCTCATGAGCTGAACAAAAACTTGATTGCTTTCTCCTCCTTACTTTCCTTCCTTCCCAACTCACATTCCTTTTCTCCCTTTCTAAATTATGCCCTCTTTGTATCCTACATTTTAGACTAGCACGCCTTCTCTCTTTGGAAATTACTCCCTCCTTGCTTTCCTAAAGTTTCCTACTTTTCATGCTAACAAATTCTCCTGCACTTGTCTGCTTTGTACTTACTTTTATGATTGATTGATTTATGTTGGTTTGTTTCTTTTTCCTAGATTCCTCAATCTTGTTTGATTTTCTCCTAGTTTCCATTCACGATAATAAATATGCAATAAGAAATATATGAGAAGGTTCAATGATAGTGAGAATGTGAATGTGAGTGAAGAGATGAAAATGCAAGGACAAATAAACTTACTCCCGCATTTATGTCAAGTGTGGCGATTTACAATTTTTAATGCTCAAGAATAATAATGGCAACAGTAGGGCCAATTCCATCCTCCTTGACTATCAGAGAAAGGAATATTGTGCAAATACATGTTGGCATTGCAAGGAATTTACTGAGTTGGGTGTACCAAGCACGAGAGATGTTTTCCTAGGAAATTTTATCTACCCTAAGACATGGCACGAGACTAAGAGCCACTATGTCAAGGGGAATCTATATTCAACACCATAAGTTGTCTGCAATATTAATGATACGTTCCACATTATAACTATTATTATCAATGCTTGCATTAATTTAACATTCACCATGATCACGAATTCTCCAACACTTCTAGAGGGAGATATTTCTTTTCCATTAATCAATTGCTCCTTTAAGTTTCGCCCACATTTTAGGGTTATCCGTTGTTCAAAATAATATACATGTCATCTATCATCCTCGGGGAGCTCTAATGACACAATTATTCCCTTAACTTTCAGATCAATTTCTTCATCATAAGCGTTCTTCATATTTGGGGCTTCAAATTATTCAGTAAATACTTATTTTGGGGTGGACAAGCATTTATGCTTTTTCATATTGCATAAGTTTCATTATATGGCACTCTTTACAAATGAAAAAAATACGAAACTATTAGAAAAAAAATAATATAAAAAATAATTGATGCGATAATTCATAACTCATCCGTGGATAACTCTTAAATGATGTGTCCATAACTTGCAGTTTATGAGAGATAATTCATTTAACAAGAACCAACATAGTTCCATCTTAAGAAGGATGAGCACACAAGGACTTACACATATCCCCTTACTAGGCTACAGAATGTGCCTCTTAGGTTATCAAGGACCAGGATGTCCAAGTTTGGATTAAGGGAGGGTGTTACAATTTTTTGATAATCCTCCCCTCTCCACCATGTTCGTTTAGTCACTTTCCTACTTTAGGATGATGTTATCGCTTTCCTAGTTGTATGCAAATGTTATATAGGACCCACTACCAACTTGATGTTCCCTCATTAATCTGTTTAGGACCTATGATACCAATCCCTATATTTTAGGATCCCATTGACAGTTCTTGGAGTCTCACCTTTAGTTCACCTTCATGTAAGTGAAGTTAGCTTTGATGGTCATTTTCAGTTAGCTAAGTCTCCTAATATGCCACTTTTGCATGGGATTTGCATGATTTAAGGATAAATGTTCCCATGTACACCTACCAAATCAGGTAATTGATTATGTTGTCCATAGTTGCACTAGTGGTGTCTACAACGATTATATTTCCTAAGTTAGTCATGTCTACATTCAAGGATTGAAATCCTCCTAGGTTATTAGAATTTCCTCCATTGTATTATGTATTGTTCATACACAGATTAATGATAAGGGTTACTAGTCATTAGAGGAAATTTCAACTCACAATGGGCCTTTTAACTTTTATTCAAATTCCATGTCATCATGTATTAGCCAATGAAATTGATTTAAATTTGAAATACCGTATAGGTCTTAAACACTTTTTTAATATAAATTTGGGGATAGGTATCATAAAAAAACTACTTTTTTTGTTTCTATTTTTGACATATCTCCCCATGTTTTTACTCAAATTTGGATCAGGAGAGCTTGTTGGATGCGGAATTAAATTCCGCATCTGACAAGTACCCACTCGGCATACTTTTGATGGACCCCGCTACCCCAAAAACAAGAAATACCTGAAAAAATGTGATGATGATATCATCATCACGTTTTTTCAGGTATTTCTTATTTTTGAAGTAGCGAGGTCCATCAAAAGTATGCCGAGTGGGTACTCGTCGGATGTAGAATTTAATTCCACATCCAACAAACGAGGAGATATGTCAAAAATACAAACAAAAAGTATTTTTTTTCTTTTCTTCCTCCAAAATTAATAAATATTATTTTATTAATTCTTTTTAGGAGGCCCATTTTGAGTTGAAATTTCCTCTAATGTTATTATTTCCAATTGGTGTTTCTTCCATGATTATTTTCACAATGCATTTTTGCCGATTTTTACACTATAATTCATCTTTCTTCCTTATTCTTTCACTGTAAGGTATTCTCCATCCTCATAATATCCTTTGGTTCATAATTTCACAGTGCTATAATTCTTTTATGGTCGATATGGATTCATGACCAATATTTCTTAACCAATGAGCCCTCATGTGCTGAATGGAAACTTGCTTTCTTTCTCCTCCTTATTTTCCTTCCTTCCCAACTCGCATGCCTTTTCATCCTTTAGAAACTGTGCCCACTTTGTTTCCTACTTTTCATAGTAACATTCCTTCTTTCTTTTGGAAATTTCACTATTCTTTCTTTCCTAAAGTGTCATATTTTTCATGCTAACAAACTTTCATGCACTTATGTGCTTTGTACTTGCCTTTATGACTAACTTCTTTATGTTGCTTTATAGCTTTTTCTTGGGTTTTTTTATCTTGCTTGATTTTCTCTTGGTTTCCATTTAGGATAATAAATACACAATGAGAAATATATGAGATGATTCAATGAAAGTGAGAACATGAATGTGGGTAAAGAGGTGAAAATGCAGGAAAAAAGAAACTTACCCGCACATTTTTGTCCAACATGGCGATTGATAATTTTCCAATGCTTAAGAATAGTAATGGTGATAGCAGATCTCATTCCATCCTCCTTGACAATGGGAGAAAGGACTACTATGCAAATACATGTTGACATTGCTAGGAATTTACTCACTTGGGTGTAGCAAGCAGGAGGGACGCTTTCCTAGACATTTTTATCCACCCCAAGACATGGCATGAGACTGAGAGCCACTATTTCAAGGAGGCTCTTCCCACAATATTCAACGACATAAGAGGTATACAATATTAATGATAAATTCCACATTGAAATTATTTGTATCAATGCGTGTATTGATTTAGCATTCTCCATGATCACAAAGGAAATGTTTTAACTTTCTCTCTTAATAACAATAACACTAACACTAGTGAAGATCAACAATACAAGTGAAGTGATGTTACAATAGAAAACTATATCTTCTTATGGTTGGGGGTTCTCTTCCATGGAATATTTAACTTGTGAACACGGATAATCTAGAGAGTAGGTATACTATTTGCAGTAAAATGAGAGTGTACTCCCTCTAAACAACATGTAAATCTGGAATGAGTTGATAAAATAGGAAGCACCCACTAAATGGTGGATCTTTTGAATATTGACCACCGAATGAATGAGATTCTTGGATATCCAAATAAAAAGGATGCACACTTATGTTATAAGGGTGTGAAATTATGTTATTGTAACAGACCCATGTCAACACGGGCGAAAATTTTGTTTTGTTTTAAAATACTAATTATCTTTTTAACAGCCATCCTCAATTAGATATATCACAATGGAAGGTACAACTATAAATATATTGTGAACTGGTCACTGAAACGTCATGAATCAAATGGTGTTAACTCAATCATTGCAGATTCTTTATAAGATTAATGTTGATGTGTGATTAACACGTTAGGTAGGGACCTTATTACATAATTTCAACTTTTACCCCTACCCAAATCAATTGTCTACAAGGTTATAAAAAAATAAACAATCGTCATATAATTAGGCCATCAATGATATCAAAATTTCCTATTATAACAACTTATACCTTCGATACAATTGCATAAACAATTCCTACCTCAATATCATTCCTTAATAGAGATTAGTATTGCCCTCAAAGCCTTACTTGGTAATATGATATTCTTGCTCATGCGAATTATATTGAAACAAAACTTCACCATTGAACCATAAACATGATGCATTGTACTTTTTTTTTTAAACAAATATGTTTTCCTCTGAACAGAGGAATGCTTATAATTAGCCTCAAATTATCATTTTTAGAATGTACCCATTTAAACACATTTCAACATATACTGCACTAAACTCTTAGACTATGTGCCTCTAAGTGATTTACAATTAACTATTTAAATCATCAATCTATAAGCATGATGTGTCTACTGTCAAAGGTGTATAGTTATAACATTACCATCCCATTTAAGCAAAGGTTTTCTAAATTAAGGACTCTTCATTTTTTGTCTCTAACTAATGAACCATAAGAGGTATGCCCTTATTCGTATCCATTTGTAATCTTCAATCATCCATATATTAGTCATGATGAAGACCATAACTTAATTTGAATTCCAATAATTTATTGTTCATAACCTTTAAACAGTACTACTATGGGGACAAGAAATTTATAGTTCTTTTAAACAATACTAGTGTGCATATAAGAAATCATTACTATACCAATAAGTTTTCATGATTATCATTATGTAGTGTTTAATTAATTGACAAGGTTGCGCAACATAAGAGAAATGTATGAAAAACAATACAAGGAAGATACAACATTTAAATAGAAGACAAGAGGGGTGCCAATGTACATGTTTTGCCCAAATCCTTGGGCTACGTCCACCAAACTATCACATCCTGTGAAATTTTTTTTAATTAAAGGATTACAATTCACAACAACAAAACTCTTGCCATACATTTCTATTATATCTGAAGAGACTCCCTCTTCACAAAGTACTTTATAAGATTTTGGAACAATATTGTTGTTTGTAATCCTATGATTTTACTCTCATGAACATCTATCATTTTTTTCTAAAGAACCTCTTATAAAACAAACTAGGAGTCATCATTACTCCATAAACATACCCAATCTACAAACATTGGGTCCATACAATACATGCAAGGAAATAAATGCTCAAGACTAAAATATCACACTCACCAGCTCAGCTGGATTCATATTGACTCAAATAATCAGTTTCTAAATACCTATAATGTTTATCTTATATATGTGTCTCAAAGTCCGATCTACAAAGAATCTAGACTGTGTGCCCTCGCTAATGCATGCTCTAGATCGAAATAAACATAATACAAGGGTCTAACATCCTGAAAAAAAGAAACATACCTCGAATACCACAAAGGAGGTTTTCATAAGAACATGTATACAGGTTATCAACCTATAAATGTAGGTATGAAATTTTGGATTCGTTCAAACATGACTTGAGTCATATTAATGCCCATTGATTTAATAGATTCCGATCTAGAAAAACAAGGCAGAGGTTACATAAAAAAATTCATATCCAAGTAGAATACAATAAAGACATCATTGTACTAGATAGAGTTCATAACTATAAAACCAAAGGAAGTTAGCAACGTTTTCTTATCTAACAGAATATGATATACATGTCGTTGTATCAGGTCTGTACTCAAATGGTAGTTATAAATAATTTCGTATCAAGATAGAGTACAAACTCTGTCATATTGATGCCAGGGTATATTTTTTATTCAGATCTATATAATCTGAATTTATAAACAGTTTCACACCTCAAAGGCACATGATATAAAAAGCACTGTACTTTATAATTTATAACTACAAAACAAAATAACTTAGCCATGATTTCGGATATGAAAGGATACGATATAGACACTGTATGTAATAGATCTATGCACAATGGTAGTTATAGATATTTGCATATCCAAAGGGGAATATGATCTCTATCATATCAATGCCATGGTAATTTACAAATCCAGATCTATAAAACTCGACCTAAAATCCAAATGAAATTTATAAATAAAATCATATCTGAAGGGATATGATCTCTATCGTATCAACACCAGGGTAATCTACAAAACAACCAGACTTTATCGATTTGCAAGATGGAGCGTAAGTAGTTACGATCCAACTGTTCCAAGTACATTTATATCAATACTAGCAAAGGTAATTAATTTTCCATAAGGACTACCAAAATACTACCAGGCTGAATACTATCCAAGTAGTATGGCTGCCTTGTATTTAGTGACCTCAAATCTATAAAACAAGGATAGCCTTATTTTAACGATTTACATAAGAATTAAAAACCAGATCAAACCATTCCAAGACACATCGCCAACAGAGAGCTAACCCTACCAAGATATGAGTTCATAATCCACTGGCAGACAAGACTTCAACGCATATATGGGTGGGTTCAAAGTCATATTTTAAAGGAGGTAGATACTAGGCTTTAGTTCCAATATGTAACTCTGTGTGTGATACTAGAGTTTGGAACAAAACAAATAAAATTTGGCTTGTAACAAGTTTCTAGTAATCGAAGACGACTCACAAGTATGGATCATTCAACGCTTCAACTAAAGGTGAAAAAGGATCTAGTTTTATAAGTTAGATTATAGCGATTATACAAAACAGATTGGCTCATCATAAAGAGTGCTTCAAACATAATAAAAATTCGACCTTGGAGATTTATAAGGAGATAGATCTTGCTAGATCTGTTGCTCAAGACTCATGTAGTCGCTACATAATATCTGTGCATGGTTACATGCTTAGATCTAACCTTGAGATTCCATTAGTATAAGAGTTTCCATACCTTGGAATGCCACTATGATTGATCATTTCCAAATCAGCAACGCAGTTAAGTCACAGAAGTCCTTCCATTTTTTGCTTCAATTTTCTAGTATGTGCAACTGTGATCCAGCAGCACGGACTGGCACAAGAATGTTTCCAGTTAAAAACCTCAAACTCTTCCTAAATTTCTCGATCATTCCTCCCCGCCCTCGAATTTGAGAGAGAGAGAGAGAGTGTGCCTCCCTTTACTAAAATATTCTTTCCTTTTAACTATCATAAGCGAAAGATCCCCCCCCCCAATTTTAGAGAGAGAGAGAGAGAGTGCCTCCCTTTACTAACACATTCTTTCCTTTTAACTATCATAGGCAAAATATCCCCCCCCGATCCTCCCTCCTTAAACAATGTTAAAAGGTAGAGGATATGCCATTCCATCTTCCACATGGAACATATGCCTCAAAATACTCCTCGATCATGATCTTCCTCCTGCTTTGGATTTTGATTCCTTTCTTTTTTTTGAAAAATACTAAAACAAAGTTTAGTTTATATAAGTTCCTAGATGCTTATTTGGAAGTAAAATAAGCCCCCTGCTCTCCTAAGCCCCATCTTCTTTGGTATATACTTCTTTATTTAAAATTTTGCTAACACCCCTATTAAAGCGAGTGTGTGCTTCAACACCATAACATAATATGTATATAAACCTTTTCTATCAATGTAAGAAAAAT